>ONZH01006006.1:0-80109 GCA_900303285.1 Rhinella marina
AGTGCCAGTAAATGCCCCCCCTTGTGCCAGTAAAAAATGCCCTCACCAGTGCCCCCCTTGTGCCAGTAAAAATGCCCCCAGTGCCCCCCTTGTGCCAGTTAAAATGCCCCCATGTGCCAATAAAAATGCCCCCATAAAAAAAAATAAACACTTACTTACCTCCATGGAGCCGGGGCAGCGATGCCGATGCAGGCCTCTTCCGGCCTGTGTCCCGCGCTGTACGGCTCAGGCGGCGCGATGACGTCATCGCGCCGCCTGAGCTGGCCTCTGATAGGCTGCAGGCCTAGGGCCTGCAGCCTATCAGAGGAACGGGCAGGGGAGACGCCTCTCCCTCCCCTGCCCCGCATCTCCAAAGGCAGACTATGGAGATGAGCGCTTCCACAAGGGAAGCGCTCATCTCCCTCTGCCCCACCGCCGCCCCCAACTGTGCGGCACTTGCAGGGCACGGCCGGGCCATTAAGGGGGCGCTCTGGCAGGGCGCCCCCTTAAGTGGCCCGGAGTGAAGCGCCCTGTGCAACCGCACGGGTCGCACACCCCAAAGGCCGGCCCTGGGAGCGAATGTGCTGAACTGTGACACACAGAAAGGTTACACAAAGCTGAGTAAAATGGATTTGTATCACTGAGCTAAAACAACTGAAATAATAATTTTTTTTTTATATTTTGTTTTTTTGGGAACGTGACGTGCAGGAAATATGGTAGAACTGACTGACACCCTCTTAACGGTGGCTATTTAGTCTGTGACCCAGACAAATGTCACACAGAGAGTTTTCTGGATCAAGCGGTAGATGATATTGGTAGCAAATGACTTGGTTGTATTGTGTGACGTACAGAAAGTGTCACCTGGACAGTATATACGGATGGGAGCGAATGTGCTGAACTGTGACACACAGAAAGGTTACACAAAGCTGAGTAAAATGGATTTGTATCACTGAGCTAAAACAACTGAAGTAATAATTTTTTTTTTTATATTTTGTTTTTTTGGGAACGTGACGTGCAGGAAATATGGTAGAACTGACTGACACCCTCTTAACGGTGGCTATTTAGTCTGTGACCCAGACAAATGTCACACAGAGAGTTTTCTGGATCAAGCGGTAGATGATATTGGTAGCAAATGACTTGGTTGTATTGTGTGACGTACAGAAAGTGTCACCTGGACAGTATATACAGATGGGAGCGAATGTGCTGAACTGTGACACACAGAAAGGTTACACAAAGCTGAGTAAAATGGATTTGTATCACTGAGATAAAACAACTGAACTAATCATTTTTTTTTTTTATATTTTGTTTTTTTGGGAACATGACGTGCAGGAAATATGGTAGAACTGACTGACACCCTGTTAACGGTGGCTATTTAGTCTGCGACCCAGAGAAATGTCGCACAGAGAGTTTTCTGGATCAAGCGGTAGATGATATTGGTAGCAAATGACTTGGTTGTATTGTGTGACGTACAGAAAGTGTCACCTGGACAGTATATACGGATGGGAGCGAATGTGCTGAACTGTGACACACAGAAAGGTTACACAAAGCTGAGTAAAATGGATTTGTATCACTGAGCTAAAACAACTGAAGTAATAATTTTTTTTTTTATATTTTGTTTTTTTGGGAACGTGACGTGCAGGAAATATGGTAGAACTGACTGACACCCTCTTAACGGTGGCTATTTATTCTGTGACCCAGACAAATGTCACACAGAGAGTTTTCTGGATCAAGCGGTAGATGATATTGGTAGCAAATGACTTGGTTGTATTGTGTGACGTACAGAAAGTGTCACCTGGACAGTATATACGGATGGGTGCGAATGTGCTGAACTGTGACACACAGAAAGGTTACACAAAGCTGAGTAAAATGGATTTGTATCACTGAGCTAAAACAACTGAAAAAATATTTTTTTTTTTTATATTTGTTTTTTTATATTTTTTTTACAATTTTGTTTTTTTGGGAACGTAACGTGCAGGAACTATGGTAGGACTGACTGACACCCTGTTAACGGTGGCTATTTAGTCTGCGACCCAGAGAAATGTCGCACAGAGAGTTTTCTGGATCAAGCGGTAGATGATATTGGTAGCAAATGACTTGGTTGTATTGTGTGACGTACAGAAAGTGTCACCTGGACAGTATATACGGATGGGAGCGAATGTGCTGAACTGTGACACACAGAAAGGTTACACAAAGCTGAGTAAAATGGATTTGTATCACTGAGCTAAAACAACTGAACTAATAATTTATTTTTTTATATTTTGTTTTTTTGGGAACGTGACGTGCAGGAAATATGGTAGAACTGACTGACACCCTGTTAACGGTGGCTATTTAGTCTGCGACCCAGAGAAATGTCGCACAGAGAGTTTTCTGGATCAAGCGGTAGATGATATTGGTAGCAAATGACTTGGTTGTATTGTGTGACGTACAGAAAGTGTCACCTGGACAGTATATACGGATGGGAGCGAATGTGCTGAACTGTGACACACAGAAAGGTTACACAAAGCTGAGTAAAATGGATTTGTATCACTGAGCTAAAACAACTGAAATAATATTTTTTTTTTTATATTTTGTTTTTTTGGGAACGTGACGTGCAGGAAATATGGTAGAACTGACTGACACCCTCTTAACGGTGGCTATTTAGTCTGTGACCCAGACAAATGTCACACAGAGAGTTTTCTGGATCAAGCGGTAGATGATATTGGTAGCAAATGACTTGGTTGTATTGTGTGACGTACAGAAAGTGTCACCTGGACAGTATATACGGATGGGAGCGAATGTGTTGAACTGTGACACACAGAAAGGTTACACAAAGCGGAGTAAAATGGATTTGTATCACTGAGCTAAAACAACTGAAAAAATCTATATTTTTTTATATTTGTTTTTTTATATTTTTTTTACAATTTTGTTTTTTTGGGAACGTAACGTGCAGGAACTATGGTAGGACTGACTGACACCCTGTTAACGGTGGCTATTTAGTCTGCGACCCAGAGAAATGTCGCACAGAGAGTTTTCTGGATCAAGCGGTAGATGATATCGGTAGCAAATGACTTGGTTGTATTGTGTGACGTACAGAAAGTGTCACCTGGACAGTATATACGGATGGGAGCGGATGTGCTGAACTGTGACACACAGAAAGGTTACACAAAGCTGAGTAAAATGGATTTGTATCACTGAGCTAAAACAACTGAAGTAATAATTTTTTTTTTTTATATTTTGTTTTTTTGGGAACGTGACGTGCAGGAAATATGGTAGAACTGACTGACACCCTCTTAACGGTGGCTATTTAGTCTGTGACCCAGACAAATGTCACACAGAGAGTTTTTTGGATCAAGCGGTAGATGATATTGGTAGCAAATGACTTGGTTGTATTGTGTGACGTACAGAAAGTGTCACCTGGACAGTATATACGGATGGGAGCGAATGTGCTGAACTGTGACACACAGAAAGGTTACACAAAGCTGAGTAAAATGGATTTGTATCACTGAGATAAAACAACTGAAAAAATATTTTTTTTTTTATATTTGTTTTTTTATATTTTTTTTACAATTTTGTTTTTTTGGGAACGTAACGTGCAGGAACTATGGTAGGACTGACTGACACCCTGTTAACGGTGGCTATTTAGTCTGCGACCCAGAGAAATGTCGCACAGAGAGTTTTCTGGATCAAGCGGTAGATGATATTGGTAGCAAATGACTTGGTTGTATTGTGTGACGTACAGAAAGTGTCACCTGGACAGTATATACGGATGGGAGCGAATGTGCTGAACTGTGACACACAGAAAGGTTACACAAAGCTGAGTAAAATGGATTTGTATCACTGAGCTAAAACAACTGAACTAATAATTTATTTTTTTATATTTTGTTTTTTTGGGAACGTGACGTGCAGGAAATATGGTAGAACTGACTGACACCCTGTTAACGGTGGCTATTTAGTCTGCGACCCAGAGAAATGTCGCACAGAGAGTTTTCTGGATCAAGCGGTAGATGATATTGGTAGCAAATGACTTGGTTGTATTGTGTGACGTACAGAAAGTGTCACCTGGACAGTATATACGGATGGGAGCGAATGTGCTGAACTGTGACACACAGAAAGGTTACACAAAGCTGAGTAAAATGGATTTGTATCACTGAGCTAAAACAACTGAAATAATAATTTTTTTTTTTTATATTTTGTTTTTTTGGGAACGTGACGTGCATGAAATATGGTAGAACTGACTGACACCCTGTTAACGGTGGTTATTTAGTCTGTGACCCAGACAAATGTCACACAGAGAATTTTCTGGATCAAGCGGTAGATGATATTGGTAGCAAATGACTTGGTTGTATTGTGTGACGTATAGAAAGTGTCACCTGGACAGTATATATGGATTGGAGTGAGTCAGTGCTGAACTGTGACACACAGAATGGTTCCACAGTGCTGTGTGCAATGGATTTGTATCACTGAGATAGACCAAAAAAAAAAAAAAAACAGGGTTAGATATGGCGATAGCTGCACTACTAGTGCCAGCCAGCCAAGTGACAAAAAAAAAGAAATAAAATGTCTTCTAGCCCTTAGAAGGGCTGTTGGGTTCTTTGTGGGTGATCCCTGCCTAACAGACAACTAAATGCAGGCCCTAACACTGTCCCTGAAAGGCAGCAGCTCTATCCCTAACGACATCCAGACGGCATCTGAGCCGAGCGCCGCGGCCAGTCGGTAGTATATTCCAGGGTCACCTGATCAGGCCAGCCAACCCCTGCTATCGACATATAAGGGCCCCACGTGATGCTGGGTGTACTGTAGAGTCTCCTGGCTTGTGATTGGCTGTGTTTTTAGGCGCCAAAAAAGCACGATGCCAAAGTTGCCATTTCCTCGAGCATGGCGAGATACTCGTCCGAGCATCGAGCAGTTACGAGTACCCTAATGCTCGAACGAGCACCAAGCTCGGACGAGCATGTTCGCTCATCTCTAATCAGGGGTAAAAAAAAAAAAAACATTCTCACCTCATCTATTTGCTCGCAGACAGGCCGTTGCAGCCATCTTGATTGAAGAAAACATGCCAAATCTCACATGCCCTGACATGATGGCATATCCGCGCCTGTCCAACGTTATGACGTGGTGATATCACACGTGAGCCCATGTTAGATTTGGTGCATTTTCTTCAATCAAGATGCCAGCAACAGCCTCTCTGCGAGCAAGTGGATGAGGTGAGTATGTATTTTTTGTTTTTCTACCACCATTTCAGGAAAAAACGTTTCATTACCACAAAGCACAAGGAAATTCGGCTTCATGACGAATTGAATTTTTCTTGAAATTGGGAAAGAAGTCGGCTTCATTAACTTTGATTCACTCAACACTAATTGTGGCTATGCTCCTAAAGAGCTGCTTGTGCTGCTTACAGTTAAGTGTACTCTTTAGCAGTTTACTAATACAACATGATTTAACTGTGCTCATTAAATGTGCATCTTATTAGAACTCAGTGTACTTTTATTTTCATGTTCTTTACTTTACGACACTTGGGAAGACTTTATCTGTCTACTTTATAATAAAAGTAACTTGGTTAAATAATTTTTATGTGTAAAAATGTATCTTATAGATTTATCTGATAAAATATTTATAATTATGTGCATTATGTGGCTCGAGGTAAGTGCTGCATCATTTCTCAAAATAACTCTTCACAATCTGAAGGACGTGAAAACTGGAAAAACTGTAAATCTGCTAATGAAAATAAACTATGATACAGTAGAGCAATGTTTTTTTTTCTAGCAATCTGCTTCCTGTGAGTTGTGGACTCTAAAATTATATTGTGCTTCATAAATCTTACTTACATTATCATTAATATCCATAAGAGGTCATTGAGTGATGTATAGTGTTTTGTGGATTGTGCAAAGTGATCATAACAAAATGCAATCGCAAATGTTTGTCATTCCATTTCATTGCTCATGTACACAAAGCAGATGTATATTTGCATTGCCTGTACAATTGGTTCATAATATACAGGAGATATTCAAATGAGTGCCCGAACTTTTTTTGCATTATGCTTAGGAATTTGATTTTGAGAGTGAGGTTTATAGAATGTAAAACAAAGAAATCAACTCTCTAGGTTCCGCATTTCTGGGAGATTTCTTCTATTTAATAATACTAAATGTAAAAAGTAACCATTAAACGAAATCTGTCATCAGAAAATGATCTGCTGTTTAAATCACTTTTTTATGTTTAACACATTTTTAAATAATGTTGATGATGTTATTAATTTTCCACGTCACTTTTTATATTCAAACTAAAATAAAAAATCCTGCAGATTTTGCATTGGCCACTATGTCTTATAACTGGCGCCACCTCTTGGTGTGTACAGATAACTTTACTGCAGATATATGTCTTAGACATATCACCTCTGTGTATAAATACAGTGGGGAAAAAAAGTATTTAGTCAGCCACCAATTGTGCAAGTTCTCCCACTTAAAAAGATGAGAGAGGCCTGTAATTGACATCATAGGTAGACCTCAACTATGAGAGACAAAATGAGAAAACAAATCCAGAAAATCACATTGTCTGATTTTTAAAGAATTTATTTGCAAATTATTTTGGAAAATAAGTATTTGGTCAATAACAAACGTTCATCTCAATACTTTGTTATATGTCCTTTGTTGGCAATGACAGAGGTCAAACGTTTTCTGTAAGTCTTCACAAGGTTGGCACACACTGTTGCTGGTATGTTGGCCGATTCCTCCATGCAGATCTCCTCTAGAGCAGTGATGTTTTGGGGCTGTCGCTGGGCAATAAGGACTTTCAACTCCTTCCAAAGGTTTTCTACAAGGTTGAGATCTGGAGACTGGCTAGGCCACTCCAGGACCTTGAAATGCTTCTTACGAAGCCACTCCTTCGTTGCCCTGGCGGTGTGCTTGGGATCATTGTTATGCTTAAAGACCCAGCCACGTTTCATCTACAATGCCCTTGCTGATGGAAGGAGGTTTGCACTCAAAATCTCACGATACATGGCCCCATTCATTCTTTCATGTACACGGATCAGTCGTCCTGGTCCCTTTGCAGAGAAACAGCCCCAAAGCATGATATTGCCACCCCCATGCTTCACAGTAGGTATGGTGTACTTTTGATGCAACTCAGCATTCACTCTCCTCCAAAGACGACGAGTTGTGTTTCTACCAAACAGTTCTACTTTGGTTTCATCTGACCATATGACATTCTCCCAATACTCTTCTAGAACATCCAAATGCTCTCTAGAAAACTTCAGACGGGCCTGGATATGTACTGGCTTAAGCAGGGGTACACGTCTGGCACTGCAGGATCTGAGTCCCTGGTGGCGTAGTGTGTTACTGACGGTAGCCTTTGTTACGTTGGTCCCAGCTTTCTGCAGGTCATTTACTAGGTCCCCCCTGTGGTTCTGGGATTTTTGCTCACAGTTCTTGTGATCATTTTGACCCCACAGGGTGAGATGTTGCTTGGAGCCCCTGATCGAGGGAGATTATCAGTGGTCTTGTATGTCTTCCATTTTCTAATTATTGCTCCCACAGTTGCTTTCTTCACACCAAGCTGCTTGCCTATTGCAGATTCAGTCTTCCCAGCCTGGTGCAGGTCTCCAATTTTGTTTCTGGTGTCCTTCGACAGCTCTTTGATCTTCACCATAGTGGAGTTTGGGGTGTGACTGTTTGAAGTTGTGGACAGATGTCTTTTATACTGATAACAAGTTCAAACAGGTGCCATTACTACAGGTAATGAGTGGAGGACAGAGGAGCCTCTTAAAGAAGAAGTTACAGGTCTATGAGAGCCAGAAATCTTGCTTGTTTGTATGTGACCAAATACTTATTTTCCACCATAATTTGCAAATAAATTCTTTAAAAATCAGACAATGTGATTTTCTGGATTTGTTTTCTCATTTTGTCTCTCATAATTGAGGTCTACCTATGATGTCAATGACAGGCCTATCTCATCTGTTTAAGCGGGAGAACTTGAACAATTACTAAACACTACCAACACGACTAAATACTTTTTTTCCCCACTGTAAGGCAAGATCAACCATTCACAATAGGTGATTGTCAAATCTTATCTATTCTTCTCCTGTACAATGACCTCTGCGCAGGTTACAGACCATTCCTAGAAAACTTCCCCATGTAAGTCAATAGGGTCCCCCCTTGTCCATCCAGTCTATGGCCCATGGGGCTACCATAAACCATTTTTTTTATGCTTTGTAAATGCTGTTAAGAAAAGCTCAGGCAAGATGGCTCCCCCAAAATAACGTCCAGGAAATAAAATAAATTACAATCAGAAAATAAAAACAGATTAGAAAAAAGGAGATGTATTATTATCTGGTTTTGCTGGCAGATAAAATTTATGGTGACACATTTCCTTTAAGATAATATACAAAATTCATAGCCATAATAAAATAATAAAATGTTTATCATAAAATGTATGCCATTGCATGTAAAATGACAGGAATATCTATATCAGAGATTGAGCTGTGGCGGTTTTCCTCTAAAAGCAATGTCCAACTATATACTGATCTCCTAGTCTCCAACCACGTAAATTGTGTATTTTTTTATATTGCTATAATCAAAAAATTACTTATCTCCAGGTGCAGTTAGTAGTAGTATGTACTGTATAGGTTCTGCTCCTCAGTACACTACTATTCACCTGATAGAACCCTGGAAGACAGGTCACATGATACTTTTGAGGGTCACATGGTTGCTCACATGACTAACGCCATGTTTAGTCCAATCTAGCTCTTTTACAGATGCATTTTACAGGACTAAAATGGACTGTACTATTTTTTTTCTTTAGGTAGAGGCAAATGCTCAGATATGTTAAAGGTCTGCAAGCAAAATTACAAAGAAAAAAGTTTCATATCCTATTCTCTACATAAATAAATGTAATAATTAAAACTGGAATACCTCTTGAAGGCATATTTAGATGAGAGTGAGAAGGCAATTATCAGGAAGGGACTGTTTCTTCCCAATAACTGCCCACTCCACTGTATGGGGATGAGCAATGGGCACTGCCATGGGCAGCAGATCTCTGTTCACGCAGCACAATCTGCTTCCCAGAAACAATGATTTAATGTGCTGCATGAAAGATAATTTCACCCCATGAACAAGCATTCTGCTCATTCATAAGGTGATCTGCAGCACACTTATACCGGCAAACTATTTGGAATGAGGGTTCGTACTATCGTTCATTTCTGATAATCTGACCAACAATTGTGTGGTATAAATCCGCCATTAGACTAAAATAATAAAGTCATATAAGTAATGATTAGAGATGAGCGAATTTATTCAAAATTTGATTTGGCTGCTTCATCAGATTCTACAAAAAATGTGCTTTGTGACTAATTAATTTTGTAAGTAGTGGGTGTAATGACAGGGAGCTGCAATAGCGCAGCTCCACATAATTGTGCTGCTCAGATGTCACGTTCATACATGATTGCGGCATCTGAGAGTAAAAACAGTGTAAAATTAACAAAAAAATTAAATAATACTTACCACCTCCATTTGATCGTGATGGGCCAGCCAACGCCATCTTGCTTAAAGATCTGGTTCGAAATTTCATGTGGCCCGAGATGATGTCATAAGTCACCACACATGGGTTTTTGGGCGAGATCTTCAATCAACATGGCAGTGGCCGGCCTGTCGCAAGCAAATGGAGGAGGTAAGTATGATTTTTTTTTTTTTAAACTATTTCAGGTTAAATCGATTCTTTACCATGAAGCACGAGGAAGTTTGTGCGAATCGAATTTATCCTGAAATTTGGATCGAATTCCACTTTATTGGATTTGATTCGCTCAACTCTAGTAATGATAAATAACACTTCACGAAGTCATATAAAAAGGCAATTTCATCTAAGGAATCTCTTAATGTTAAAGCAACTAAACAGCAATGTCTAAAAGAAGCAATACTTTGTGGGGAATATAAGATCCCAATATTGAACTATTATGCAAAGCTGTAAGACAAATTTACACATTTAAATGACTTTTCTAGAAATATGTTCGTTCAATCAAGGATAACAGCTTCATCGGGGAGCAGAATGACAGTCTTGCAATAACATAGTGAGGTCCCCAGAAACACTAATTTCAATGCCTAATGTAGTTTGGAACCTCTTTTTCACCACAGAATTGGTTTTATTATGGTAAGTTGTCAACATTCAGAGAATATATCAACTAGCCTGCAAAGTGATAAAAACTACATGGATTTTCAACAAAGAAATACTTTAGTTGGGAATGCTATCTTTCCCAATTCCAAGAAATGACTGCCCCAGGATGTTCATTAGTTGATACCAATAAAGAGCGCTCTAATGAAAGACTACCGATGCTGCAGTCTAGAGTAGTCTCATCACATCATCTCAAAAAGGTCATTAAAAATCTGTACGCAGGGATAGCGTTTTGTGGTAGTGTCTAGCCTGGCACTGTTTATTCACCTAAAGAGACCCTCCAGGCCCTCCCCTTACTCACCCTCCTCTGTAAATGTGTGATAATTTGGACAAAAAATCTGAGATTTTTTTTCACCTTGTTGCATTCTGAGATACCAGCTCCAAAGAGGACTCCAGGATAAAGGAAGCCTGGCAGCATCCCAGGACTATTTGGGTTTTACAAGGCTTACGGGGGTTTTGCCCTGAAGCACAACTATCATAGGTGGGTACATTCACCAATGATTCTATCTCTATTGCCTCAGTATATCTGGGGCAGTGTTGTCCTATGAAGTATGGTCAACCTTTCATCTTTAGGAGTGATCATTAGATTCCCTGTAGACACTGCAGCTTCACTGTAGTCACAAATCACAGCCATGGGTGGATTGGGAACTTAAAGTGGCCCTGGAAAAAAAAATAAAAAAGTGGTCCCATGTTGTAGGTGTGTCCAAATTGACAGAAGATGGGACAAAACAAGTAGGCAGGATAGCAGAAGTGGCCAGGGCCTGCAATACCACAGTGCAGCACAAAATACTGCCCCACCAGAACTAAATACCACAGGGTAGCACAAAATTCTGCAGCCCCAACCACAGTATTCAACTATATCACCGTCATAAAGACGGTAATACAGTTGAGTTGAGGAGGGCACCTGTGGCCTTTGAGCATCAGATTGTTATGTACCTGGCCTGTGGCCATCAAAAGGGTTTGAGTGGCCCCCTGGGCATTGGCCCACCGGGAAATTTCCCTGTAAAGTCTATGGCCAATCTGCCCCTGATTGCAGCTCTGCCATAATGGCAGCTAAAATGCAATCAAGCAGCAAGCACTGATAAAAAATAAGTGGTATCTAAGTAGTGCCTATAGGCATTGACTTGAGCTCATGTTCTGGGTACTTCACCAACTACTGAAGCTTTTTCCCATTCAAGTGAATGGGAGGAGATGTTAATGTTCTATGGTTTTTGCATAATATGCTCATATAACTGCACTGAACTAAATTTGGATTTAGGCGGCCTTCACAACCCCATGTTCATTTACTGTACAGTATGGATCTATAATAATGTATAGGGAGATGGTGCTCAGGTAGGAATAAACTCTCTGGGGTCATCTGGCCTAAAGGGGTTATCTGGCCTAACAGCTAACAACCCCAATGGTCTTAATTAGTGTTGAGTGAATCGAAGTTCACGAATTTCCTCGTGCTTCATGGTAACGAATCGATTAAAAAGAAGGAAAAAAATCATACTTAGCTCATCCATTTAAATGCGAAGAGGCCAGCACGGCCATCTCGGATATCTCGTGCACGGTGACATATGACATCACCACGGCAGCTGACATGGTGACGTCATCACGCGCCGCACAAGATTTCGCGCTAGATCTTCAAGTAAGATGGCCACAGCAGCCTCTTCACGCTCAAATGGAGGTAAGTACGATTTTGTTTTTTGTTGATCAACCCCTGAAATGCCTTAATATTCATCTCAGATTCCGTAATCAGTGATGAACGATCTGAGGGATTCAATGACGGGGTGTGGTCAAGCAATTTGTCACAAAGCAAATTTTTTTGTATTTATTTAAATTTGGAGAAGAAGCTGAATCAAATTTTTGAGAACTTCATTCATCTTTAGTCCTAATCTGCGCCCCATTAAAGAAAAAACACTTGCCTCTCCCTCAACCCGCCATCCCTGTGCCATGGCCCCACAGGAACAGGAAGTGGCTTGGTCCCATTACTGCTGCAGCCGGTCAATGGACTCAGAGGTCATATGTGCATGAACAGCACTTTACTAGCTCGTCATTAGCAGTGACTTGCTGTTCAAGCAGATGCTGCTTAATTAAAAGTTCAAGACATCTTAAAAGAATTTTGAAAAAGGATTTGAATCATCTCCTTTTGCCTATAATTAACTCAGTGAACAATATTCATATTTATTTTTTCGTTTGGAAAACCAAGCAAACATCGGAGTGTTGACATTTTCTTTTCGTACATGTTCACAAATGATTTATGAAGTAGTGATATTTTAAGTAATCCCTGCTGAAAGTAGTTGGTTAGAGGCAGGAATCCATCTTTCTCCTAAAATTATCTTCACATATTGCTGAGTGACTCAGTAATAAATTAATTCAATGATGCCCCAGCGAGAACCACACTGGATGATTTCTGGTTTAATGAGGGAAAGGATCTTAGCACTTATTATAAAGAACAGTTCCAAGTTACAGCTAAAGAAAATTGTGATTTGGAAAATGCAATGTATTTCTGTATTCTGCCAGAGTTCAGTAAAGACGAGATTACCATGGTACTTACAAATATAAAAAGCATTTGAATATAGTGTACTTTTCACAATGCATAAATGATAAACTAATCTGCCCTTTGTATGTGAGACAAATTCTTTTCTCTAGGAACAATTGTGTCTTAAGAAACCTCTTTTAAGTCCATCTTGAGTCAACAATATGTTCATGATAGAAATCCTTTACTACAAACTAGTTGCACTTCTAAAGATCTCTAATATGTTAATTTGCAGGATTATGTAGCCACTGACTAGTGGTTCTGTTGTGCCAACAGAAGCCCAGAAAATCTGCTGAAGACAGAGATGAGTTTTGGTAAATGTTAACTTCAATTTCTGATTTGCAACAAAGTAGAGTTATTGCTTTCTTCAAAATATAGCAGCATACCTGTCTGTGGTTGACACCTGTAGACAGAGCTGTGGCACTGGAAATAATCAGGCACTGACAGCAAGAAGAGGACAAGCCCGATATACATAACATCATCTATGACCAAGACCAAGAGTTTAAAGGAGTTGTCTCACTTCAGCAATGGAATCCAACTGGGAAAGACCATACATAATTGGAGGAAATTAAAGGGTTATTCTCATTTTAGACAATGGGGGCATATCGCTAGGATATGCCCCCATTGTCTTATAGGTGCGGGTCCCACCGCTGGGACCCGCACCTATTTCCAGAACGGAGCCCCCGAACTGAATGAGGGCGCACTGCGCATGCGCAGACGCCCTCCATTCATTTCTATGGGGCCGCCGAAAATAGCCGAGCACTGGCTCGGCTACTTCCGTCGGCTCCATAGAAATGAATGAGAGCGCACCGCGCATGCACGGCCCGGCTCCCATTCATTTCTATGAGCGGCGCGGGGAGCTGCGCCTGGTGGTGGCCGGACCCCCGGAAACCTGGGGTCCTCCAGGCGCAGCGCTCCCCGCTCCGTTCTGGATATAGGTGCGGGCCCCAGCGGTGGGACCCGCACCTATAAGACAATGGGGGCATATCCTAGCGATATGCCCCCATTGTCTAAGATGAGAATACCCCTTTAAGGGATTAGGATTTGTATCTCTGTGTAGTCGGCACCAAACCAGTTGAAGCTTGATGATCCACTTCTTCACTGAGACTTGTAACTGCTGCCACTGTAAGACAGCTACAAGGACTGAGTTCCAGATGCAAAGAAATTACTGGAGTATGTTTGAGGAGTGGCAGTATTTCTGCAGCATCTCTCTGCAGAGCAGTGATACACCGCAAAACTAGGGTTTAAACTGTATTTTTTGTTTGTCAAATTCATCCCTGTATATATTTATGCACAAGGAATTAACCCTTTCAACCCCAGGCCTGTTTTCATCTTCCTGCCCAGGCCATTTTTTGCAAATCTGACATGTGTCACTTTATGTTGTAATAACTTTAGAACGCTTTTACTTATCCAGGCCATTCTGAGATTGTTTTCTCGTCACATATTGCGCTACACGACAGTAGTAAATTTGTGGCAAAATATTTCATTTTTATTTATAAAAAAAATACCAAATTTACCAAAAAATTTGGAAAAATTAGTAAATTTCCAAATTTCAATTTCTCTACTTTCAAAATACATAGTAATACCTCGAAAAATAGTTATTATTTTACATTCCCCATATGTCTACTTTATGTTGGCATCATTTTATAAATGTAATTTTACTTTTTTAGACGTTAGAGGGCTTAGAAGTTTAGAAGCCATTTTTCAAATTTTCACCAAATTTTCCAAAACCATTTTTTTAAGCACCAATTCAGATATAAAGTGATTTTGAGGGGCTTATGTAATGGAACCCACCCATAAATGACCCCATTTTAGAAACTACACCCCTCAAATTATAAAAAACTGCTGTTACAAACTTTGTTAACCCTTGAGGTGTTCCCCAAGAATTAAAGGAAAATGGAGGTAAAATTTCACTTTTTTGGTAGATTATTCATGTTAATAATTTTTTTCTTGCAACACAGCAAGGGTTGACAGCAAACTATACCTCAATATACATTGCTCTGATTCCGCAGTTTACAGAAATACCCCATATGTGGTGGTAAACGTCTCTATGGGTTTGTGGCAGTGGTCAGAAGGAAAGGAGCGCCATACGAATTTTGGAGGCAGATTTTGCTAGAATAGTTTTTAGGCACCATTTTGTAATTGAGAGACCCTGACATACCCCTACAGTGGAAACTCTCAAAAAGTGACCCCATTTTGGAAACTACACCCTTCAACGAATATATTAAGGGGGGTACTGGCCACTTTGACCCCCTAAGTGTTTTACGGAGTTTGGAAACACTTGGCTGTGAAAATGAAAAATTTCATTTCTTCCAATAAAATGCTGCTTTAGCCCCAAATTTTTCATTTTCATAAGGGGTAACAGGAGAAAAGCACCCCATAATTTGTTACCCATTTTCTCCTGAATACGGCAACACCCCATATGTTGTGGTAAACTGATGTGGGGGCACATGGCAGGACTCAGAACAGAAGGAGCGCCATATGGATTTTACAACACAGATTTTGATGGAATGGTTTGCGGGAGCCATTGATTTTTTTTTTTTTTGAGTTATTGTCTTATGTGGGGGCTCATTTTTTGCGGGATGAGCTGATGTTTTCATTGGTACCATTTTGGGGTATATAAGACTTTTTGATCGCTGGGTATTACACTTTTTGTGAGTCAAGGTGAAAAAAATAGCTGTTTTGGCATGGGTTTTTTTTATTTTTTTTTACAGAATTCACCAGAGGGGCAAATCATGTGATATTTTTATAGAGCAGGTTGTTACGGACACGGCGATACCCAATATGTCTAACATTTTTATTTTTGGCAAGTTTTACACATTAGATGCATTTTTGAACAGAATAAAATCTTTTTTTTGTGTTATTTTCAGAGAGCCATATTTTTTTATTTTTTGGGGCGATTGTCTCAGGTAGGGTCTAGATTTCTGCGGGACAAAATGGCGGTTTGATTGGTACCATTTTGGGGTAAATACACCTTTTTGATCGTGTGGTATTACACTTTTTGTGAGGCAAGGTGAAAAAAAAATGGCTGTTATGGCATAGTTTTTTTTACATTTTTTTTACAGAATTTGCCTGGGGGGCTATCTCATGTAATATTTTTATAGAGCAGGTTGTTATCCAAGCCCAATGGTCCCCCGATCGCCATCGTGACATGCCGCATGCCTCATGTGCCGCGGTCAGCGCTGACCGCGGCACATGAAGGGTTAATGCGCCGGCATCGGTGTTTTCACCGATGCTGGCGCATTCAACAGGGGTCCGGCACCTGGGCACAGCCGGACCCCAGCCGCTGATCATGCGGGCGCAGCTCCGGCACCCGCCCGATCAGAGCGGCGTACATGTACGGCGCTGGGCGGCAACTCACGTCCCGCAGAGCCGTACATGTACGGCACTGGGCGGGAAGGGGTTAATAGGCCATGTTTCTATCCAACCACTGGATTGGGCTATTTCCATTCCTCATAGGGAAGGAGGAGTTTAGAACAATCTAGAGTCTATGGCCCTGATTTATCACACCTTCACTCCAGAATTCTGTCTTCAAAAAGTCGCACGATAGGGCTTTTGCGACTTTTTTGCGCATTTTTTTGCGACTTTTTGCATGTGTACACCACTCACTCCAGTTTGTAATATGGGTGGAAAAGTGGGTGTGGTTAGCCATGTTAATGAGTTTCACTCCAGATTTATCATTGCGACTTTTTAAAAAAAGTCGCAAAATAGTCGCAATCTCACTCCAGGAGGAGGGTGGAGTAGGAAAAGTGGAGTGGCTTCTCTAGACAGAAGTGTTAGGTCTAAGGACAAGCCACATTTATCAAACAACCTGTGACGTTTGATAAATGTGACAGAAAGTA
This sequence comes from Rhinella marina, assembly GCA_900303285.1. Classification (NCBI taxonomy): domain Eukaryota; kingdom Metazoa; phylum Chordata; class Amphibia; order Anura; family Bufonidae; genus Rhinella; species Rhinella marina. The sequence goes on from ONZH01006006.1 coordinate 16,477, forward strand.
CTCCAGCACAGACTGAAGCAAAACTGACTTCAAATATTTTCCTAATGATAAATTCCCCCCTATGTGTAAGTTAGTATCTGGACAGCAAAGAGAGCAGATCTAAAATGTAGTGCTGATACACAAGCCACCCCTGGTCCTAGGTACTAGCCAGAGCAAGGCTAGAAAGAATTATACCAGAAGAGAGAAGGGCAGAGTAGAAGCTCTGTAGAGATAGGGGGGGACATTTTTTAAGACAGGCATGTTACACAACAGTCTTAAGTCCTTCTCTGTTGCTGGAGGAAACACATAACTTATGTAGCAGTGTAGGCCTCTACATAAGTTGGGCATTTCCTCCAGCAGGCAGTGCGACATATTTAAATGTAAACCAGCTCACTTGCTAGAGTATATTTAAATGGGTTTTCCTAAATTTTAATATTGATGACCTATCCTCAGGATAGGTCATCAGTATCATATTGGCAGAGGTTTTGTCGATCAGCTGGTTGAAGAGAAGGTTGCGCTCCATGTCAATGCTGCCTTCCCTTCAATGTTTACCTCCTTGCTGTCCACATCGCAGTGGCGAGCAGGTGTAATTACAAGCTGTCCTGCATGGTGCGTGGCCTTCTCTTCAACCAGCTGATCAGCACAGGTGTCGGACCCCCGGCGATCTGATATTGATGACAATATTAATATTATATTAATCTCAGAATACCCCTTTAAGACATTTTCAACAGCAAAAACTGGTGTGAGAAATGATAAATGAGTCGGGCTTCCCCGTCCATGCCATGCCCCCTTTTCTTGCACTCTGGAAAAGTGCCAAGAGCTGAGAAAAGTCACAAATCTTGCCACAAAAATGTTGTGTAACAGCAACCTGCTCAAAAAAGGTGCAGAGCATAATCTGACATTTAGGGTCTGCCCTGAGGTTGTATTCCAGAGAGAAAGTTTTGTATCCCATGCCTTAATGTTTATGTCCAATTCAGCTAAAGAAGTGCAGATTAAGGAAGATTGCTTTAGAAGGAACACCTTGTCCTACCAACTACCTGTGCAGCCATGTCACCTGTAAGAACTGTGAAAAGTGCATTTGTGTGGCATCTGTCATTCCATACCATGCTGAAACTGTTAATGATGTGCTTCAACTTAATACTTTAGTAAAGGATCATTTGCTGTTAACCCCAACGCTACACTACATCGACATCTGCAGCACCAAGGACCCCTGCCTTGCAAAATGGTTCCTCAACCAACATCAGACAAGAGTACCCTGAAACCAGAGAGTGCCCTGAAGGGAAGAACAAGTGTGCCCTTCTCATCACTGCATCACTGCAAGGGAGCAGTGAGTACTGCAGCCACCTTTCTTGCTATTACCATTCCTATCCTCTCATCTGCTCTCCTCACCTCTGGCACAGTGCATTTCATTTTATGCTGGAGGTACACTGTAAGATTTTTGTAGTACATGTGGTCCGCTGCAGGCATCTTCCATTGTATGCATTTTTGCTGGGGATTGCTGTTAGCAACGGACCACACGTGCAGGAATTGCTCCCCCGGTTTGATATGCGCAACAGCGTATGGGGTCTGAGCAATTTTCTGCCATATTAGACCACGTTTTTTTTTCTGTGATTGACACTGTAAGATCTTACTCATGAGTAGAGATGAGCGAATCATCCAAAAGTCGCTTCGCCAAATGTTCGTCGAACTTTTCAAAAGATTCGTACCTCACACGAATCTATTCAGCGAAGCTGCTTACAAATCATACATTATTATGTGGTATTTTGCGAACATTCGCGCACTAATAACATACGTACAGTTGTTAAGGGTACGTAACTTATGTGAACACGTACTCATGAACTTACAAAAATGATGGGCTTTGCTGGAGCGGAATGGTGGAGCAGGAGGAAAGCTCTGAGTCTGACCCCTGGCTACATGATACTGTATCAGCAGATGACAGCAGATCATCCGGCTGTGATTGAGATGAGTGTGCCATCCACTCCACTACCTCATCCACTTTCTCCTCCACTACAGTTTTGCACCTTGGTGGGTTAGCCTGGTGAAACAGTGGCCAACTATTGCAAATTCTACAAGTAGAAGCTCCGACTACAGGTCCTTTGTCAGTGCTGCCCTGTGCCACCTTCTCCTTTTTTTTGGAGCTCGAGATCTGGGTGGAACCCTTTTGCGTTTCCATGCCAGACATTTTTCACTTGACTGTGGCCCTGCAGCTGGTCTTTGTCTCTCTCCCTGTCTCTCTCCCTGCCTGATTAATTACTAGCCCTGCACTGGCCCTGCACTTGCCCTGCAGTATCCCTGATGTGTAATATGGATTCCCAGAACAATTACACCCCAATTTTAACAAAACAGTTCTCTGTCTCTCAGAACTTCGCAGACAGTGCTTCTGCTCGTCTCAGCAGTCGCAGCACAACTGATGCATCACTGGCTTACCGAGCCTGAACCAATCAGAGCAAGCCCTTTCCACTAGGTCGTGACCTCTTTCTTCCCGGGCCTTTTGCCGCACGAATAACGAACAGTAAAAGTATAAAGTAACTTATACGTAACATTAGCATACAATTTATCGGACAAGTACGTAGCGAATGCGTAGAAAGCTTTAAGAACATTTTCGAATCTAACTAAGCGAATCTCAAAAAATCCGGATTTGATTCGCAGCGGAAAATTTCCAAGATTCGTATTGAATCTACGAAGCGGCAAATAGATTCACTCATCTCTACTCATGAGGCATGTTAACATAAAATAAAATATGAGGTGCTCTTACCAATACAATCTAAATTAAGGAATGTAGTTCAATAGGCAGCAATTTTCATAGAATACTCACTCCACTTGGTGGGGAGTAAATGAGATCAGCACATTTATTCGTACTCCACAACCTTTGTGCCAGGTTCGTTCATCTGAGTCCAGGGACACCATTTGCTGGAAGAATCTTTATTATACCTCAACTAATTTCGGTTACTATCTCCCCTTCATCAGGAGTATGAAACACTATTAACATATAGTACATGCTGGTACACTTAGGATAAATTCACTTCTGATTTGAAATATTCAGTTACGGAGTGATGCATTGAAAAACTAGATCATTATTAGATTCTTGTACAGAAGAATCTTTTTGGCCTTGAGAGGTATCCGTAGCTCCCCATTGTAGCATGGTGGAAGAACACAACTGCAACTTAAACATGGTGGTTTACTGGTCTCAAGTGCGGCAACAACAGTCTATTAACAGCCAACAAGAATTCTTTCCCAGCAATTGTCTGCTCATCAGTGAAGGAGACTGCTGCATTTACATGCAGCAATCCCCTCCACAGTATAGGGAACAGTGATCTCTAATGCCATCGCTCATCCCTATACTAATTCATTGTCTCCACGCAGCAGAGTGCTATTTAGATGGCAAACGATGATTTAGGTGTCCACATGAAAGATTCAATTATGAAATGTTTGATTAATCGGTGACACCTTTACACTGGCAGATCATCACTAATGAGCATTGCAATGAATGCTGTTAACAATTATATGCCCAATGCTCAGCCAGTGTAAAGGAGCCTTTAGTCAGGTGCAATAAGCAACTATAGCATTCTCATTCTGCCTCTAACTTAAATTGTTCTCAGCTCCCTGGTTGTTGACACTCTGGCTCTGGTCTCGTCAGAATGGTAGCAATGAAGATGGCTGGATCTGCAGTTATCACCACAGCTTTCTCTACGTGTGGTATAGTACTGCACAATCTACACAGTATATGTCATCCTGACAATACAGGAACATTCATTCTGTACATGTTCTCCTTCCTCACAAATCATTATGTGCCCTTTGCACTACCTCTAAGAGGTTGCAAGGACATGGTCTCTGTCCTTGCAACACACACAATTGTGAATTACACTGTGGCAGTTCTTTGTGTTTCTGCCACGCCTTCTGCACAGTTCTCTAGTTGCTTCAAGGTGCAGTAGATAGGTGGTGCAAGTCATCTACCCCACCTCCATTGTGCTGCTCAGCTTCTCTGTGGTCCTTTATATACCCTTACAGGGCCGGTGTTAGGGGGGGGCAAACAGGGCAATTGTCCATGGCCCCTATCCCTAAATGGGGCCCCGTGCTGAGTTGCCCAGACAGACATGAAAGAGAGCTAGTGGCGGCTCCTGACAAGAGTACAGACTCAGGGTCCTTTTGCTGTGGTGAGGAGCTGGGTGCATCCATAGCTTCGGCTCCACACCAGTCAGGCAGAGCTTGGCCCCGCCCCTTCCTCTCTCTCTCACGGAGGCCCTGCACTGTGGATGTAATGGCCTCCTTCAGCCTGCTCCTGAGGATTACAGTGTCTCTGGTAAGTTCAAGGAGGCAGCCTGCAGAGAATATACAGGACATGTCCTCCTCTCCCCCGCCTTCCCCCACTGTAGCTGTTTTTTTTTTACTATTTGCTGCCTGAAATACAGTTGTCTAAATATAATGTAACATTTATATCTACCTGTCTATCATCTGTAGCTAGCATCTATCTATCTATCTATCTATCTATCTATCTATGTAAACATCTCTAGCTAGCTTCTATCTATCTATCTATCTATCTTTTCTTTTCTTTTTAAAATTCTTTTTATTGAATTTTATAAACATACAATAGCATGGCATGCATATCACAGGTCACAAATTGACAAAGTTTCCAAGTTATGGGTTAAGTCATGGCAAGATGATATCAGGATCGAACAAAAAGCTAAAGCTTTAAGATGTTATCACAGAATAGCAGTATTCCCAATTTTCACCAAATTTTCCAAAACCATTTTTTTAAGCACCAATTCAGATATAAAGTGATTTTGAGTGGCTTACATAATGGAAACCTCCCATAAATGACCCTATTTTAGAAACTACACCCCTCAAATTATAAAAAACTGATGTTACAAACTTTGTTAACCATTGAAAATGGAGGTGAAATTTCAAAATTTCACTTTTTTGGTAGATTATTCATGTTAATAATTTTTTTCTTGCAACACAGCAAAGGTTAACAGCAAACTAAACCTCAATGTACATTGATCTGATTCTGCAGTTTACAGAAATACCCCATATGTGGTGGTAAACGTCTCTATGGGTTTGTGGCAGTGGTCAGAAGGAAAGGAGCGCCATACGAATTTTGGAGGCAGATTTTGCTAGAATGGTTTTTAGCAACCATTTTGTAATTGAGAAACCCTGATACCTCTACAGCAGAAACCCTCAAAAAGTGACCCCATTTTGAAAACTACACCCTTCAATGAATATATTAAGGGGGGTACTGGTCACTTTGACCCCCTAAGCGTTTTACGGAATTTGGAAACACTTGGCTATAAAAATGAAAAGTTTCATTTCTTCCAATAAAATGTTGCTTTAGCCCCAATTTTTTCATTTTCACAAGGGGTAACAGGAGAAAAGCACCCCATAATTTGTTCCCCATTTTCTCCTGAATACGGCAACACCCCATATGTGGTAGTAAACTGCTGTGGGGGCACATGGCAGGACTCAGAACAGAAGGAGTGCCATATGGATTTTGCGGCACAGATTTTGATGGATTGGTTTGTGGGAGCCATTGATTTTTATTTTTTTGAGTTAGTGTCTTATGTGGGGGCTCATTTTTTGCGGGATGAGGTGACGTATTCATTGGTACCATTTTGGGATACATAAGACTTTTTGTGAGTCAAGGTGAAAAAATAGCTGTTTTGACATAGTATTTTTAAAAAAATTTTTACAGCATTCACCTAAGGGGGCAAATCATGTGATATTTTTATAGAGCAGGTTGTTACAAACGCGGCGATACCCAATATGTCTACCATTTTTATTTTTGTTAAATTTTACACATTAGATTTATTTTTGAACAGAATAAAATCTTTTTTTTGTGTTCCCATTTTCTGAGAGCCATATTTTTTTTTATGTTTCTTGCGATTGTCTCAGGTAGGGTATCATTTTTTGCGGAACAAAATGACGGTTTGATTGGTACCATTTTGGGGTAAATACGCCTTTTTGATCGCGTGGTATTACATTTTTTGTGAGGCAAGGTGAAAAAAATGGCTGTTACGGCATAGTTTTTAAAAAAAGTTTTTTTACAGCATTCACCTGGGGGGCCATCTCATGTAATATTTTTATAGAGCAAGTTGTTACAGATGCTGTGATACCCAATATGTCTAACATTTTTATTTTTGTTAGGTTTTACACATTAGATTCATTTTTGAACATAATAAAATCTTTTTTTTGTGTTGCCATGATCTGAGGGCTATATTTTTTTTATTTTTTGGGCGATTGTCTCAGGTATCATTTTTTGCGGGACAAGATTACGGTTTGATTGGTACCATTTTGGGTTAAATACACCTTTTTGATCACCTGCTATCACCCTTTTTGTGAGGGAAGGTGACCAAGAAGGGAAGGTTTTTTTTTGTTTTTGTTTTTTTTTTTATTTTTATAGAGCCGGTCGATATGGACGCGGCGATACCTAATATATATACTTTTCTTTTTTTCCTTTTTTTAACAATTTTTCTAAACTTTATTTTGGGAAAAGTGCGCTTTTTTTAACTTGAAACTTATTTTTTGTAAAACTTTTTTTTTTACTTTTTGTTAACTTTTTTTTTCACTTTATTTAACTTTTGGGTGTCTGATACCCTTTACAATGCATTTCAATACTGTTGTATTGTAATGCTTTGGCTATAAGTGTAATACTCAATGTAATACACTTACAGCCTGCTTCCTGTGCGATCCAAGGGGCCACGGCACATCGAGGGTTAATACGCCCGCATCGGTGTTTTCACCGATGCGGGTGTACGCAGCAGGGGTAAGGCTACTGGAAACAGCCGGCCCCCTGCAGCCGATCAGCGTGCCGTAGTACTACAGCGTCGGGCGTCAAGCCCCTTCACGCAGCGCCGTGCTATTACGGCGCTGGGTGTGAAGGGGTTAAGGTGGTTTGGGATGGTAAGATCTAAGCCATACACATTAGTCACCCTGTCACAGGCATGCAGCACCCATAAAACAAAATGTGTAATGTTTCTATGTTTTGCCTGGGAATCAGGGGTGTAGTGAAGCCAGATGGGGTGTAGTGATGCCAGAAGTAGAATGTTCTAAAATGAGACCCCTTGCATCCTGAATTTTGATTATTAAGGTAAACTTTTTGATTCTGTTTTATTGATGCCCCGAGCCTTTAGAAGGACATGTTTCCATGGTGATCCTTGTAATGACATGACAGTGATGCTTACTGCTTTCTGCCTGCAGATGCCAGAAGAAGTGCTGTTAATTTGCCCATTGCACCATAGCCTTCAAGTGCAGTACTGTATGAGGTGAGTGAAACATGAGGGGGACTATGCTGTTACTGTTATAAGAAGTCTACGGCTATCACTGTTTTGGTTGGTTGCTATTGTTATACGGAATCTATGGCTGTAGCCTTTATTGGGGTCTGTGGATTTCACTTTCATGGTGGGATCTATGCCTTCACTGTTATACTGGGGATTTATAGCCTTGACTGTCATTGGAGGAATATATGACTGTTGCTGTTATGGGGAAAGCAACTGGGTCTGAATTCATTTGTTTCACTACAGAGGCAAGAAATGGCACCACAAGCAAGGAGCCAAAGATAGCTCATCAGTAAACTCGGCAGTCAGTAAGAAGTCTTCATAATAAGATATATAATAAGATATATTCTGCAGAGCACGTTCAACTGGTATCTACCAGTATATGGTCACCATGGTATGGTATCATGCAATGCTTTACTGCAGTCCCTACTCGCATAACAACACCTTTTATTTTCATAAGCACCAAATACAGCGCAAACTGGATAGTCCTTTTTTGGTGCTAGAACCCTGCTGGCAACCCCATAGAGCAGCAATAGAAAAGTGATAAAATAAAGAAAATGAGCTTTCTTTATATCTAACCCCTTGAAGAGGATAATAATTTAAGCCAGTATTGTCATATTCCACAACAGAAAGATCATGATATTTTTCTGCATTTGGAATATCTGTAATGTGCAGTGTGTTTTATTATTAATTTATGAAAGCTTTCTAGAGTCTTCAGATTGTACACAACATCATATTGAAATACTGTGACTCATGAGTGGCTCGATTAAACTCAATCAAAGACAAACTCTCAAGAGAATCTAAAGTAAATTTACAGTAAAGCCCATGAAACTATGAATGATGGCACAAGACTTGCCCCTTCTCTTAGGACAGAAACAAGATATAGCAAATAAACCAATTGTTACAGCTTAGAAAAAAATCTGTATAAGCACTTTGTACCAAACTTCACAACAGGAAAGCTTAAAAAGGCTTCCTTGAGATATTTCTCTCTGGTTTATAAATGTTTCTAGGTTTAACTTAACATCTTCTTGGACTTCACAGTGATTGATTCTACAATTTAACAGAAAAGAAGTACATAGCTCTTCCTAACAAGATAAAAGGCACTTTCAGAGCAGTTTCAAGACTAGAATCAGCAAACAGATAAAACATATTAAAGAAATCCATAGACAGACAGGCAGACATATTTGTAAGTTAAGGCAGGATCTTAGCATAAAAAGTGACATGGTACCTGAATAAATTGAGCTGTGCTCCCAACGCACAACCCCTTTAATTGTTATGTGGTGCTGCCACTCAGGCACTGAACAGCGTGGAGAAGATACCATTCTTGCCTCCCCAGATATTGTCAGCAGTAGCATGGCTAGCACATGTCCTGCTCATAGACACTGTGGATAGAGAGAGTGCTGTCCCCTGTTGCCATTGGAGAAGTTACACTGGCCAGTGCATCACCATTCAGAACAGGAGGAAGGAAGGAGGGGCCCAATTAAAAGTGCTGCCACTTAGTACATCAAGGACCACATGGTGGGGGCACAATACGCTGATCTGAGGTCTAATGGGGGCACATTCTGCTGATCTGAGGTCTGATGGGGGCACAGTAGGCTGATCTGAGGTCTGATGGGGGCACAATACGCTGATCTGAGGTCTGATGGGGGCACAATACGCTGATCTGAGGTCTGATGAGGGCACATTCTGGTGATCTGAGGCCTGATGGAGGCACAATATGCTGATCTGAGGTCTGATGGGGGCACAATACGCTGATCTGAAGTCTGATGGGGGCACAATACGCTCATCTGAGGTCTGATGGGGCACATTCTGATGATCTGAGGTATGATGGGGGCACATTCTGCTGATCTGAGGTCTGATGGGGGCACAATACGCTGATCTGAGGTCTGATGGGGGCACAATACGCTGATCTGAGGTCTGATGGGGGCACATTAAGCTGATCTGAGGTCTGATGGGGGCACATTCTGATGATCTGAGGTCTGATGGGGCACATTCTGCTGATCTGAGGTCTGATGGGGGCACAATACGCTGATCTGAGGTCTGATGGAGGCACAATACGCTGATCTGAGGTCTGATGGGGGCACAGTCTGATAATCTGAGGTCTGATGGGGGCACATTCTGATGATCTGAGGTATGATGGGGGCACATTCTGCTGATTTGAGGTCTGATGGGGGCACATTACGCTGATCTGAGGTCTGATGGGGGCACAATACGCTGATCTGAGGTCTGATGGGGGCACAATATGCTGATCTGAGGTCTGATGGGGGCGCATTCTGTTGATCTGAGGTCTGATGGGGGTACAGTAGGCTGATCTGAGGTCTGATGGCGGCACAATACGCTGATCTGAGGTCTGATGGGGTCACATCAAGCTGATCTGAGGTCTGATGGTGCACATTAAGCTGATCTGAGGTCTGATGGGGGCACATTCTGATGATCTGAGGTCTGATGGGGGCACATTCTGATGATCTGAGATCTGATGGGGGCAGATTCTGATGATCTGAGGTCTGATGGGGGCACATTCTAATGATCTGAGGTCTGATGGTGGCACAATACGCTGATCTGAGGTCTGATGGGGGCACATTAAGCTGATCTGAGGTCTAATGGAGGCACATTAAGCTGATCTGAGGTCTGATGGGGGCACATTCTGATGATCTGAGGTCTGATGGGGCACATTCTGATGATCTGAGGTCTGATGGGGGCACAATACGCTGATCTGAGGTCTGATGGAGGCACAATACGCTGATCTGAGGTCTGATGGGGGCACAATATGCTGATCTGAGATCTGATGGGGGCACATTCTGATGATCTGAGGTCTGATGGGGGCACATTCTGCTGATCTGAGGTCTGATGGGGGCACAATACGCTGATCTGAGGTCTGATGGGGGCACAATACGCTCATCTGAGGTCTGATGGGGCACATTCTGATGATCTGAGGTATGATGGGGGCACATTCTGCTGATCTGAGGTCTGATGGGGGCACAATACGCTGATCTGAGGTCTGATGGGGGCACAATACGCTGATCTGAGGTCTGATGGGGGCACATTAAGCTGATCTGAGGTCTGATGGGGGCACATTCTGATGATCTGAGGTCTGATGGGGCACATTCTGATGATCTGAGGTCTGATGGGGGCACAATACGCTGATCTGAGGTCTGATGGAGGCACAATACGCTGATCTGAGGTCTGATGGGGGCACAATACGCTGATCTAAGATCTGATGGGAGCACAGTCTGATAATCTGAGGTCTGATGGGGGCACATTCTGATGATCTGAGGTATGATGGGGGCACATTCTGCTGATTTGAGGTCTGATGGGGGCACAATACGCTGATCTGAGGTCTGATGGGGGCACAATACGCTGATCTGAGGTCTGATGGGGGCACAATATGCTGATCTGAGGTCTGATGGGGGCGCATTCTGTTGATCTGAGGTCTGATGGGGGTACAGTAGGCTGATCTGAGGTCTGATGGCGGCACAATACGCTGATCTGAGGTCTGATGGGGTCACATCAAGCTGATCTGAGATCTGATGGTGCACATTAAGCTGATCTGAGGTCTGATGGGGGCACATTCTGATGATCTGAGGTCTGATGGGGGCACATTCTGATGATCTGAGATCTGATGGGGGAAGATTCTGATGATCTGAGGTCTGATGGGGGCACATTCTAATGATCTGAGGTCTGATGGTGGCACAATACGCTGATCTGAGGTCTGATGGGGGCACAATACGCTGATCTGAGGTCTGATGGGGGCACATTAAGCTGATCTGAGGTCTGATGGGGGCACATTAAGCTGATCTGAGGTCTAATGGGGGCACATTAAGCTGATCTGAGGTCTGATGGGGGCACATTCTGATGATCCGAGGTCTGATGGGGCACATTCTGATGATCTGAGGTCTGACGGGGGCACAATACGCTGATCTGAGGTCTGATGGAGGCACCATACGCTGATCTGAGGTCTGATGGGGCACAATACGCTGATCTAAGATCTGATGGGGGCACATTCTGATGATCTGAGGTCTGATGGGGGCACATTCTGCTGATCTGAGGTCTGATGGGGGCACAATACGCTGATCTGAGGTCTGATGGGGGCACAATACGCTCATCTGAGGTCTGATGGGACACATTCTGATGATCTGAGGTATGATGGGGGCACATTCTGCTGATTTGAGATCTGATGGGGGCACAATACGCTGATCTGAGGTCTGATGGGGCACAATATGCTGATCTGAGGTCTGATGGGGGCACAATATGCTGATCTGAGGTCTGATGGGGGCACATTAAGCTGATCTGAGGTCTGATAGGGGCACATTAAGCTGATCTGAGGACTGATGGGGGCACATTCTGATGATCTGAGGTCTGATGGGGGCACATTCTGATGATCTAAGGTTTGATGGGGGCACATTTTGCTGATCTGAGGTCTGATGGGGGCACATTCTGATGATCTGAGATCTGATGGGGGCAAAATTCTGATGATCTGAGGTCTGATGGGGGCACATTCTGATGATCTGAGGTCTGATGGTGGCACAATACGCTGATCTGAGGTTTGATGGGGGCACAATACGCTGATCTGAGGTCTGATGGGGGCACATTCTGCTGATCTGAGGTCTGATGGGGGCACATTCTGTGATCTGAGGTCTTATGGGGCACAGTAGGCTGATCTGAGGTCTGATGGGGGCGCAGTAGGCTGATCTGAGGTCTGATGGGGGCCACAATACGCTTAACTGAGGTCTGATGGGGCACATTCTGCTGATCTGAGGTCTGATGGAGGCACAATATGCTGATCTGAGGTCTGATGGGGGCACAATACGCTGATCTGAGGTCTGATGGGGGCACAATACGCTGATCTGAGATCTGATGGGGGCACATTAAGCTGATCTGAGGTCTGATGGGGGCACATTAAGCTGATCTGAGATCTGATGGGGGAACATTCTGATGATCTGAGGTCTCATGGGGGAACATTCTGATGATCTGAGGTCTGATGGGGGCACAATACGCTGATCTGAGGTCTGATGGGGGCACAATACGCTGATCTGAGGTCTGATGGGGGCACAATACACTGATCTGAGGTCTAATGGGGGCACATTCGGATGATCTGAGGTTTGATGGGGCACATTCTGATGATCTGAGGTCTGATGGGGGCACAATACGCTGATCTGAGGTCTGATGGGGGCACAATACGCTGATCTGAGGTCTGATGGGGCACATTAAGCTGATCTGAGGTCTGATGGGGGCACATTCTGATGATCTGAGGTCTGATGGGGGCACATTCTGATGATCTGAGGTCTGATGGGGGCACATTTTGCTAATCTGAGGCCTGATGGGGGCACATTCTGATGATCTGAGATCTGATGGGGGCAAATTCTGATGATCTGAGGTCTGATGGGGGCACATTCTGATGATCTGAGGTCTGATGGTGGCACAATACGCTGATCTGAGGTTTGATGTGGGCACAATACGCTGATCTGAGGTCTGATGGGGGCACATTCTGCTTATCTGAGGTCTGATGAGGGCACATTCTGTTGATCTGAGGTCTTATGGGGGCACAGTAGGCTGATCTGAGGTCTGATGGGGGCGCAGTAGGCTGATCTGAGGTCTGATGGGGGCACAATACGCTGATCTGAGGTCTGATGGGGGCACATTCTGCTGATCTGAGGTCTGATGGAGGCACAATATGCTGATCTGAGGTCTGATGGGGCACAATACGCTGATCTGAGGTCTGATGGGGGCACAATACGCTGATCTGAGATCTGATGGGGGCACATTAAGCTGATATGAGGTCTGATGGGGGCACATTAAGATGATCTGGGGTCTGATGGGGGAACATTCTGATGATCTGAGGTCTGATGGGGGAACATTCTGATGATCTGAGGTCTGATGGGGGCACAATACGCTGATCTGAGGTCTGATGGGGGCACAATACACTGATCTGAGGTCTAATGGGGGCACATTCTGATGATCTGAGGTCTGATGGGGGCACATTCTGATGATCTGAGGTCTGATGGGGGCACAATACGCTGATCTGAGGTCTGATGGGGGCACAATATGTTGATCTGAGGTCTGATGGGGGAATATTCTTTTGATCTGAGGTCTGATGGGGGCACAGTAGGCTGATCTGAGGTCTGATGGCGGCACAATATGCTGATCTGAGGTTTGATGGGGTCACATCAAGCTGATCTGAGGTCTGATGGGGCACATTAAGCTGATCTGAGGTCTGATGGGGCACATTAAGCTGATCTGAGGTCTGATGGGGGCACATTCTGATGATCTATGGTCTGATGGGGGCACATTCTGATGATCTGAGGTCTGATAGGGGCACATTCTGATGATCTGAGGTCTGATGGGGGCACATTCTGATGATCTGAGGTCTGATGGTGGCACAATATGCTGATCTGAGGTTTGATGGGGGCACAATACGCTGATCTGAGGTCTGATGGGGGCACATTCTGCTGATCTGAGGTCTGATGGAGGCACAATATGCTGATCTGAGGTCTGATGGGGGCACAATACGCTGATCTGAGGTCTGATGGGGCACAATACGCTGATCTGAGATCTGATGGGGGCACATTAAGCTGATCTGAGGTCTGATGGGGGCACATTAAGATGATCTGGGGTCTGATGGGGGAACATTCTGATGATCTGAGGTCTGATGGGGGAACATTCTGATGATCTGAGGTCTGATGGGGGCACAATACGCTGATCTGAGATCTGATGGGGGCACAATACACTGATCTGAGGTCTAATGGGGGCACATTCTGATGATCTGAGGTCTGATGGGGGCACATTCTGATGATCAGAGGTCTGATGGGGGCACAATATGCTGATCTGAGGTCTGATGGGGGCACAATACGCTGATCTGAGGTCTGATGGGGGCACAATACGTTGATCTGAGGTCTGATGGGGGAATATTCTGTTGATCTGAGGTCTGATGGGGGCACAGTAGGCTGATCTGAGGTCTGATGGCGGCACAATATGCTGATCTGAGGTTTGATGGGGTCACATCAAGCTGATCTGAGGTCTGATGGGGCACATTAAGCTGATCTGAGGTCTGATGGGGCACATTAAGCTGATCTGAGGTCTGATGGGGGCACATTCTGATGATCTATGGTCTGATGGGGGCACATTCTGATGATCTGAGGTCTTATGGGGGAACATTCTGATGATCTGAGGTCTGATGGGGGCACATTCTGATGATCTGAGGTCTGATGGTGGCACAATACGCTGATCTGAGGTTTGATGGGGGCACAATACACTGATGTGAGGTCTGATGGGGGCACATTCTGCTGATCTGAGGTCTGATGGGGGCACATTCTGTTGATCTGAGGCCTTATGGGGGCACAGTAGGCTGATCTGGGGTCTGAATGTGGCGCAGTAGGCTGATCTGAGGTCTGATGGGGGCACATTCTGATGATCTGAGGTCTGATGGAGGCACAATATGCTGATCTGAGGTCTGATGGGGGCACAATACACTGATCTGAGGTCTGATGGGGGCACAATATGCTGATCTGAGGTCTGATGGGGGCACAATACGCTGATCTGAGATCTGATGGGGGCACAATACGCTGATCTGAGATCTGATGGGGGCACATTCTGATGATCTGAGGTCTGATGGGGGCACATTCTGATGATCTGAGGTCTGATGGGGGCACAATATGCTGATCTGAGGTCTGATGAGGGCACATTAAGCTGATCTGAGGTCTGATGGGGGTACATTCTGTTGATCTGAGGTCTGATGGGGGAACATTCTGATGATCTGAGGTCTGATGACGGCACAATACGCTGATCTGAGGTCTGATTGGGGCACATTAAGCTGATCTGAGGTCTGATGGGGGCACATTCTGATGATCAGAGGTCTGATGGGGGCACATTCTGCTAATCTGAGGTCTAATGGGGGCACATTCTGATGATATTAGATCTGATGGGGGCACATTCTGATGATCAGAAGTCTGATGGGGGCACATTCTGCTGATCTGAGGTCTGATGGGGCACAATACGCTGATCTGAGGTCTGATGGGTGCACAATACGCTGATCTGAGGTCTGATGGGGGCACAATACGCTGATCTGAGGTCTGATGGAGGCACATTAAGCTGATCTGAGGTCTGATGGGGGCACATTCTGTTGATCTGAGGTCTGATGGGGGCACAGTAGGCTGATCTGAGGTCTGATGGGGCACATTAAGCTGATCTGAGGTCTGATGGGGGCACATTCTGATGATCTGAGGTCTAATGGGGGCACTTTCTGATGATCTGAGGTCTGAAGGGGGCACATTCTGCTAATCTGAGGTCTGATGGGGGCACATTCTGATGATCTGAGATCTGATAGGTGCACATTTTGCTGATCTGAGGTCTGATGGGGGCACATTCTGATGATCTGAGGTCTGATGGTGGCACAATACGCTGATCTGAGGTTTGATGGGGGCGCAATACGCTGATCTGAGGTCTGATGGGGGCACATTCTGCTGATCTGAGGTCTGATGTGGGCACATTCTGTTGATCTGAGGTCTTATGGGGGCACAGTAGGCTGATCTGAGGTCTAATGGGGGCACAATACGCTGATCTGAGGTCTGATGGGGGCACATTCTGCTGATCTGAGGTCTGATGGAGGCACAATATGCTGATCTGAGGTCTGATGGGGGCACATTCTGCTGATCTGGGGTCTGATGGGGGCACAATACGCTGATCTGGTCTGTGCCTGTGAAGTTAGAAACGTGCGTTTGGCCCCCCCCCCCCTGACAAGTAGGCATACACATGGGAAGTGTACAAGCAGTTAGCTGTCAACAGCCATTTTGCATCATCCAGAGCTTCCTCAAGGCATCACTGGACAGCATAATGATGCTTAAAGGATAGGTCATCAATATCAGATCAGCAGGGGTCTGAACACCAGCACCCCTGCTGATCAGCTGTTTGAAGAGAAGGCAGCGCTCTGTTTACCTGCAGAAATTGCAGTGGTGTGCGGTATAATAACAAGTAAGGCATCCCTATTCACTTCTATGGGACAGCTCTGTCTGTTCAAGTGAATACTACAAAGCCATTTTAGTGAAGTGAAGGGGGATGCCAAACTTGTAATTACAGAGCAGAGAAGGCAGCGCTTGTACGAGCGCTGCCTTCTCTTCAAACAACTTATCAAGAGGTATGTAGGTAGGGAACAATGTACCCCCTAGTCTCCACCCAAATTACTTTCCCTACCTACTTGGATGATCCGCCCTAAATGGGAAGCCCCCAACTGGACAACAGTTCCTACTCTGTTATGTGCATTGGAAAAAAGGTAGACTGACAAAACCAGGAAGGGCGACAAGATCCAATACAGATGACAAGTGCCAAACCAGTAACCATACGTAATAAAACCAGAGGGAATAGTCAGCCAAAACAACGGACAAACATGGAGTCAATACCAAGCCAAGGTCAATACCAGGATTTTGCTTCAGAGGCCAAATCAGATGTCCAAAAACAAAGTCAGGTACAGGCACAGGTCAGAAATCGAGAATTCAGTCAACTGTAGCTAGTGTGGTAAAAGAATCAATCACAGAGAACTACCCACAGCAGTAGCCCATTTAAATACTCCAGCATGGGTTGCTGGCACTGAAACTGATTGGCCTGGCGTCAGTGTGACCCCACCATGAAGTCAGACATACTGCCTAACTTAAAAGTCTCCCTGGCAATGACACAGCAATGAGTATGCCACTCCCCAGGGACCAAGCCTGTTGTAGGACCGTAGACCAGTAAGTACATTACAACGAGATTGGTTCTTGTTTGGAATTACAGAGGAAAAAAATAAAAAAAAAATGTAAAAATCTAAATTTGGGAGCATGAAAGGCTTTGAAGATTGTGTCAATTAGTTTGTTAGGAAATGTAAGAGCTGAAAATTTCCACCAGCTTGTAAATGAACTCAGCATACAAGAAAATGGGATGTCCCTGAAACTACGCCAGCTTCCTTGTTGACGTAGTTTAAGACCATTTTCTACACATAAACTGGCATGAAAAATGGTGAATGAGACAGGCTGGCCGGTCCGCCTGCCCATATCACGCCCCCTTTTCCTGCCGGCTCAGAAAAGTGCCATGAGCAGGGAAAAGTCACAGATTAACCGTAAATCTGTGACAAAACGTGCAGTACTACCACCAAATGACTCCCTAAGTCTCTACGGCCCTGGTTAATAGATCTCATAAAAACCTGAGAAATAAAATAATTATTATCATAATCCATTTTCAATCTATTTACCAATTCCAATTCCAAGATTGTTCTAGGAATGAGTCATAATTACTATTGATCCTCTTCACAGCTAAGAGTAAACCATAAGGGAAGTATTGCCTATATGGGTATTTATATTGACAAGTTATAACTCAGCCCATATTAGGCATTCCATTCTATATGGTCAATTTTTACATTTAAGGATGATCAATAGTCCAATGAGGCCTTAGGGAAGCATTGGTTGACGCAAAAAGGTTGTTGGCCGTGCGCTGCTTGTCCACCTTCTGTGTTTCTACCTGCTTGCACTGAGGTTTAAATAAAGGATCATTAGTGTAAAGTCAAGTGCCATGGATTCCTTTCTTATTGATGTGATTACTACTGTCTCGACTTACCCTTGAATCATCCAACACTGAACCCACAGGATCCCATATATTTACTGTGCTGTTGGAGATATTTTTAATGGGGAATTGTGGTTGTCAGCAAAGTAGGCAGGAACACACAGACAGTGAGCTCTAACTGGAACCCAGTTTTCCCTGTCTACATGCAGTGCAAGCTCTAGGTGCCAAGTCTGCAACTAGTTGACGTTCCCTACTCTGCTAGGTGCAGGACAGACACACACCCAGAGAAGGAACTGCACAAAGACGAAGTCATACAGGAATGGGTCGGAACCAAATGGACAATGCAGTACCAAATCAAACAACAGAGGGTAGTCAGAATAGCCAAGCCGAATTCAGAACCAGACGGGAAACACAATATCAAATCACAAGACAGGTCAATCCAATAAGCAATCAAAACACATACAGAACAGAACCAGGAGCACAGCTAGGGAGTGAAAATCTATCACTGGCATCTGGCCAGGAAGTGGTGTAAATAGAGTACTGAGTCCCAGGATAAGAACTTATTAGGTCATTACTCAGTGCTCTATTAGTCAGAACACAGCACATAGGAATAGAGCAGCTGAGCAATGTGCCAACTGCTAATCTCTTCCAGCACATGCCCATCGTGGGGAGAAACAGAGCATTGTATCCTGTTGCTAAGGATGTTGTCTCATCACCAGGGGGGCGTGACTTTGCAGCGTGTCTTTCCCGGCGCTGGAGATCTCACCACTGGTGCCCAGACAG
This sequence comes from Rhinella marina, assembly GCA_900303285.1. Classification (NCBI taxonomy): domain Eukaryota; kingdom Metazoa; phylum Chordata; class Amphibia; order Anura; family Bufonidae; genus Rhinella; species Rhinella marina. Next base: position 35,028 of record ONZH01006006.1, read on the forward strand.
GTACGTTTGTGACAGTGGCTGTACATGTGTTTAAAGGGGTTCTCCGGGAATTAAGAAAATTAAAAAACTTAAAAAAAAGACATTAACTGCAGAGAGGAGGGTGAGCATGTGTGGGATATGAGCAGCAGCCCCACATAACCACAGTCTGTCCTGTCCGTCCTCTCTGTATTTCATGTCGTCTCATGAGCTCCATTCTTACAGAGATCCAGCTGAAGATCTTATCAGCTGTATTCAGGATCATATTACTTGACAAGTATAAAAGGAGGCTGGGCAGCTCTATAGCTCAGTGTTCTGAAGTAACTTGTCCTCCTGTGTGATTAGGACATGTTTTATGTATACTAATAGGTTGGGAGCCATTTTATTTCACCCGATGATTGCTCCCTAGACAAAACGAGTTATTATAACTAGGGTTGAGAGAATCGAGCTTCTGATCATAGATTTGAAGTTGATTCATTAAAAAAACTTTGTTTGTAATGCTGTTTCTGTATTTGCTCCGTGTAGGCAAACTTTGTCTCGTCCGAAGTTGTGCAAAACTTCAGTAAATTACTTTGGTATTCCTATCTGTGTATTTGAAAACATTTTATATTAGGCTATAGTTTCCTGGTAGACGGCTCTGCTGACTTTGGACTTGATATCACACAGTGTATCAACACCAGCAGATGACATGGCTCCCCAAACCATCACTGACTGTGGAAACTTGACACTGGACCTCAAGCAACTTGGACTGTTGCCTCTCCGCTCTTCCTCCAGACTCTGGGACCTTGATTTCCAAATGAAATGCAAAATTTACTTTCATCTGAAAACAGGAATTTGGACCACTGAGCAATAGTCCACCCCTATTCTCCTTAGCCCAGGTAAAACTATGTCCTGTATACATTTGTGTGTGGTAGCCCTTGAAGCACTGACTCCAGATGCAGTCCTCGCTTTGTGAATCTCGCCCAAATTCTTGAATGGCCTGTTCTTGACAATCCTTTCAAGACTGCAGTTATCCCTGTTGCTTGTGCAACTTTTTCCACCACACATTTTCCTTCCACCCAACTTTCCATTAATATGCTTTGATATAGCACTTTGTGAACAGACAGCTTCTTCAGCAATGAGCTTTTGTGGCTTTCCCTCCTTGTGGAAGGTGTGAGTGACTGTCTTCTGGACAACTGTCAAGTCAGCAGTCTTCACCATGATTGTATAGCCTACTGAACCAGACTGAGAGACCATTTAAAGGCTTAGGAAACCTTTGCAGGTGTTTTGTGTTGATAAGTTGATTAGCTGATTACAGCGTGACACCATGAATCTACAATATTGAACTTTTTCACAATATTCTAATTTTCTGAGATGCTGACTTTTGGGTTTTCATTAGCTGTAAGCCATAATCATCAATATTAAAAGAAATAAATGTTTGAAATAGATCATTCTGTGTGTAATCAATCTATATAATATATGAGTTTCACTTTTTTAATTGAATTACTGAAATAAATTAACTTTTTTATGATATTCTAATTTATTGAGGTGTCTTTATTTACTTATCTCCTTATATTATAAAAATGAATTTCTGTCTGTCTGTCCATCTGTCTGTCTGTCTGTCTGTCTGTTCTTTATGCGCTACCAAACTACTGGACCGATCTTCACCAAATTTACCACACAGGTACATCAGGTGTCCGGGAAGGTTTTAGACCGGGTCTCAGCTCTCTAGGACGTACCGTTCCTGAGATATTCCCAAAAAAGACCTATATTAGCCTGGAAGTCTTTTTCTTTAAATCCCAACTGCCATACTCTCCACATACACACAGGTTTCCATAACAACACAGCCAGGTAATTAGCAGCCAATTCAGTGCTTACCTCCCACAGGCCCTGGCACAGCCTGCTTCTTACACACATACATACAGTTTTACTCCAGGTTGCCATAAAAACCCAGCCATTTTCCTTCATTGCTGTAGGCCAGCTTTAGGCCTGAGTTACACAACGACAATAAGTCGCACAACACATAGGGCAAAACTACACTGCTTCATGTGTCACGCGACATTGATGTCGCGCACCAATTTTTATAATGATGGTCTATAGTGTTGCACTGCGACATGCGACATGCTGCGACTGCGATGCGACAGTCACACAAAAATCCGTCTTGAATGGCAGCATGTCACATTAAGTCACAGTGTGACACTATAGGCTATCATTATAAAAATGTTGTGAAACATGGGTGCAACACTTGATCGTGTAGCCCTGGCCTTAAAGGGGCAGGGCGCTGTGGAGGTCATTTTTAAGGGGGCAGGGGCCACTATTAAAGGGGCAGCTGCTGTGGAGGTCACTGTTAAGGGGACAGGGGACACTCTTAAAGGGGCAGTTGCTGTGGAGGTCACTGTTAAAGGGGCGAACACTGTGGAAGTCACTGTTAAAGGGGTGTTCATTGTGGATGTTACTGTTAAGGGGGAAGGCCTCTGTGAAGGTCACTGTTAAAGGGGCGGGCACTGTCGAGGTCACTGTTAAAGGGGCATTCACTGTGGATGTTACTGTTAAGGGGGCAGGCCACTGTGAAGGTCACTGTTAAAGGGGCATGCACTGTGGAGGTCACTGTTAAGGAGGCAGGGGTCATAATTAAAGGGGCAGCTGCTGTGGAGGTCACTGTTAAGGTAGCAGGGTACTGTGAGGTCACTGTTAAGGGAGCGGGGTACTGTGGAGGTTACTGTTATGGAAACTGTAGCAGTCACAGTTAAAGGGACGAATGCTGTGGAGTTCTCTGTTAAAGGGGCAAAGAACAGTGGAGGTTACAGATAAGGAGACGGTCCCTTATGGAGGGCATTAGCTTCTTTGGACAATATTAATGTTCAAAAAGTTAGTCAACTGTACAAATGTCGTGCTGGGAAGCACATCTCACCCTCCTCACTGGTCTTCAGGTGATGCTATGTCTTGTTCTTCCACGTACTGCTCTCGGGCTTATTCGCTGCTGCTGAGATCGATCTAAGCCACACATTCCACAAGTCTTTGGACTGAATAGGATTCCAGTAGTTTGCTGGTCTGGAGATATAACTCCACATGTTCTCCACAGCTTAGTGCCACTTGACCATACGGTGTTATAGATGGATTTTTGGATACAATGTTCACACTTCTACCGGTTAGAATGTTGCTAATTCATTCATTTCAGAACTTACTTGTTCCTTCCTCAGTAGCTAAAATGGCAATGGCGATATAGTGGTAAATGGTAATATATCCATGTTATATGAATTCTGAATATGCCGCCCATAATACCATAGAAAGCATGCAATGCTGTATACTATAAGTTTGTATCTCTGCCACATGGAGATTTGCTTCACCAATTGTATGAGTCTCTGTGAGTAAAAAAACATGATATACAGCATCACATGCCTGATTACGAACAGTAATATGTCTTAAAAGCAGTGCTTTTAGTAGAGAATATGGAGCACATAGAAGTGTGGAAATCACGCTGTAGATCTATATTGAAGCCCATGTGTCTTGATAAACTATATGCATGAGTCCTAAGAGAGATCTTTATAATCATAGACTCCGTATTATAGCTGATGAAAAGAACTGGCTAAAGTTTTAAAAAGTTATAATAAATAGCCACTAGATGGCGCTAAATGATTTCTTTATACATTTAGAAGTCATGTTTTCTACAGTTACATCTATTTAGAAAAATCTTATGTTATTGATATTAAGGTAAACATTTTTATTGCATTAACCCCTTAAAGTCTGGGCCTATTTTAATTTTTTTCATTTTTTATTTTTCCTCTCCATATTCCAACAACTATAAATTTTAAAAATTTCCATTCATATAGCCATATGAGGGCTTATTTTTTTGTGGGACAAGATGCATTTTTTAATGGCACTATTTGATTTACCATATCTTTGTGGGGTAAAATTTTAAAAAAAGCACAATACCGCCAAGGTTTTTTGGGTTTTATTATTACGACGTTCACTGTGCACTAAAAATGACATAACATTCTCATTCTGCGTCCCAACATGATTCCATAAATTCCAAATTTGTATATTTTTACTTTGTTTTATTACTTAAAACAAAAAAGAAAAAAATCTAAATTTTCTTTGCATCGCCATTTTCTGACAGCCATAACTTATATTTACATCTCCAGAGCTGTATGAGGGATTGTTTTTTTGTAGAACAAAATGTTTTTATTGCTATCATTTTTTAGGTACATGCAACTTTTTGAGTACTGTTATTCAATTTTTTTGGGGGGACAAGGTAACTAAAACATGGCAAATCACATTTTTTTGTTTTTTTTTCCATTACAGAATTTCATTCACTGAGCACGAAAATATTTTAAACATGTAGACATGTTCATACATGGCAATACCTATTATGTCTATTTTTGTATTGTTTATATATTTTTATATGTAGAATTGGGAAAGGGATAATTTGAATTTGTAATATTTTTATGTTTTTATACTTTTTTACTCATAGATAACTTATAGCCCCTTAGAGGGCTAGAATCTGGGATCATCTGATCACTTGTCCCATAGACCATAATAGAGAACTATTTTTTATTGCCTTCCTGTGAAGTTATGTCTTGTGCCTTGATTTACAGGCAGTTTACCATGATAGGCCTGGGAACCTTCAGGAGGCCCCAGGTTGTCATGGTAACGCATTGGAGCCCTGCGATTTCACTGCAGGGGGCTCCGATAAGAAGGCAGAGGGAGCTGTATCGCTCTGCCTTAGGCTACTTTCACACTAGCGTTTTTAAATTCTGGTATTGAGTTCCGTCATAGGGGCTCAATACCGGAAAAAAACGCTTCAGTTTTGTCCCCATTCATTGTCAATGGGGACAAAACTGAACTGAAGACAACGGAATGCTCCCGAAAGCATTCCGTTCCGTCTTCAGACCAGAGAACAAACCGCAGCATGCTGTGGTTTTCTCTCCGGTCCAGGCATCCGCACCAAGATGGATCCGGAATGACCCCCAATGCAAGTCAATGGGGACGGATCCGTCTGGTGTGACAACAATGGTAAACGGATCCGCCCTCCATTGACTTTCAATGGAGTTCAGGACGGATCCGTCACCTACACATACAGACATACATACATACAGACATACATACAGACATACACACACATACACACAAACACATACATACTTACATACTCTAGGCAGGCCACACGTCTTCATGCCCAGGAGGCGCGCCGCTATGACGATTCCCTACAGCGCCCAGTAGAGGGCGCTGTGGGGAATCGTCATAGCTGCGCGCCTCCTCGGCGTGAAGACGTGCGGCCGGCCTGCCTGAGCAACAGCTGAGGGGAAGGGGTTTGGTAAACAGCAACCAAACCAAGAGGAAAACATGTGAAATTATGTCACTTTTGAAAGACTAGCCAAACGCCTGCAACCTGATGCAGGCATGTTCGTGACATTACCCCCCCTTTTATGGGTCACCTCCGGGCACCCAGGACCAACTCTATCAGGATGAGACCTGTGAAAGGCTTTCACCAAACGACTGGCATTCACGTCAGATGCCGGTACCCATGTCCTCTCCTCAGGTCCATAACCCTTCCAGTGAACAAGATATTGAAGAGTCCCACAGAGAACTCGAGAATCAATGATCTTGACGATCTGGAATTCCAAATTGCCATCCACCAAGAAAGGCGCGGGTGGCAAGGGAGATGGCTCCAGAGGTCCAACATATCTCTTCAACAAAGATCTGTGATCACATTATGGATTTTCAAAGCCTGAGGAAGTTCAAGACGAAATGCAACAGGATTAATAATGGCCATGATCTTATATGGGCCAATAAATCTTGGACCCAACTTCCAAGAAGGAACTTTCAACTTAATGTTCCTAGTGGACAGCCACACAGAATCACCCACACTTAGGTCCGGACCATTCATACGTTTCCTGTCAGCCACACGTTTGTACTTGTTACCCATATTTATCAAGTTATTTTGAATTCTCCGCCATATAGATGACAATGATGACGAAAAACGTTCTTCCTAAGGAATACCAGAAGTATCAGAACCAGAAAATGTGCCAAACTGCGGGTAATAGCCATATGCACCAAAAAATGGTGACTTACCAGTGGAGTCCTGTCTGCGATTATTTATAGCAAACTCTGCCAGAGACAAAAACGAGGACCACTCCTCCTGGTTCTCAGAGACAAAACATCTCAAGTAAGTCTCCAGACTCTGATTGGTACGCTCAGTCTGTCCATTCGTCTGGGGGTGAAAGGCAGAGGAAAAAGACAGTTGTACCCCAAGCCGAGTACAATGCCTTTCAGAATCTGGACACAAACTGAGTCCCACGATCAGAGACCATGTCAGTGGGAATGCCATGAAGTTTCACAATGTTGCCAACAAACACTTGTGCAAGAGTTTTAGCATTGGGGAGTCCGGGTAATGCAATAAAGTGCGCCATTTTACTAAAACGATCTACAACCACCAGAATAACTGTCTTACCAGACGAATCAGGCAGATCAGTGATGAAGCCCATGGATAAGTGAGTCCATGGTCTGGACGTGATGGGTAATGGAAGTAGGGGTCCAGAAGGTCGAGTATGTGTCACCTAAGCACGTGCACAGACACTACAGGCCGACACATAGTCCTCAACATACTTACGCAGCCCGGCCACCAGAATCTACGAGAGATGAGGTCGACAGTGGATTTACTCCCAGGGTGTCCCGCAAGCACCAAAAAATGATGTTCCTCAAACACCTTATGATGCAAATCAGAAGGAACAAACAACTTCCCAGGGGGGCAAGACTCCGGTGCATCTCCCTGGGCCTCAAACACCTTAGCCTCAAGATCAGGGTAAAGAGCGGATATCACCACTCCTTCGGACAGTATAGAACTCGGATCCTCAAAATCACCACCTCCAGGAAAACTACGTGACAAGGCATCCGCCTTCACATTCTTAACCCCAGAACGATATGTGACAATGAAATTGAATCTGGTGAAGAACAAAGACCATATGGCCTGCCTCGGATTAAGTCGTTTAGCTGACTCCAGGTAAGCCAGATTTTTGTGATCAAAAGCCAACTTAATGGCCAGTAACTCTCTGTTACCCACATCATAATTTCTCTCCGCAGCAGAGAGTTTTTCGAAAAAAAAGCACATGGGCGCCATTTACCAGGTGACGGGCCTTGTGATAAAACTGCTCCTACCCCCACCTCAGATGCGTCAACATCCACAATGGAAGGTTGTGACACATCTGGCTGCACCAATATAGGGGCAGAATGATAGCACTCCTTCACAGCGGAGAAGGTTTGCAACGCTGCATCAGACCACACTGAGACATCCGTCCCTTTCTTAGTCACATCAGTTAAGGGTTTAACTATTGTCGAATAGTTCTTAATAAATTTTTGGTAATAGTTGGTGAACCCCAAAAACCACAAAACCAGATTTTCAGGTCGGTCCCAGTCCAGAACAGCACGGACTTTCTCTGGATCCATACGAAAACCTGAAGATGAAAGCAGGTATCCTAAGAATTGCACCTCATGTACAGTAAAAACATATTTCTCAAATTTTGCATACAACTTGTTATCTCTTAAGATTTGCAACACCTGTCTAACGTGATCCTGATGTGTCACCATATCTGGAGAATAGATTAGTATGTGATCCAAATACACGACTACAAACCTTCCCACCAGGTGATGAAAAATGTCATTAACAAAATGCTGGAAGACAGCAGGAGCATTGGTCAACCCTAAAGGCATGACCAAGTTCTCAAAGTGGCCCTCAGGAGTGTTAAAGGCCGTCTTCCATTCATCCCCTTCCTTGATCCTGACCAGATTATATGCCCCCCTTAAATCCAACTTGGAGAACACCTTGGCATCTACAATCTGGTTAAACAAGTCAGGAATCAAAGGAATTAGTAATCCGATTGAGTTCACGGAAATCCAGACATGGCCTAAGGGTTCCATCCTTTTTCTTAACAAAGAAAAACCCAGCTGCCACAGGAGATTTGGAAGGTCCAGGGGCGGATTGGCCATAGACCTTACAGTGAAATTTCCCGGTGGGCCAATGCCCAGGGGGCCGGCCAGTGGCAGTTTGTGGGGATGTATTTTGTTCTGCTGGCAGTATTTTGTGATGGACTGTGGTATTTGGCTCTGTTGCGGTGGTATAATTTGCCACAATATGGTACTGCTGGCCCTGCCTTACATCAATTTGGACCCGACTACAAAACAGGGCCACTTTTAGTATTTTTTCCAGGGCCACTTTAACTTCACAGTCCACCCCTGGGAAGGTCTAATATGACCTTTAGCCAAACTCTCAGCAATATATTCCTTCATGGCCGTTCTCTCAGGTCCAGAAAGGTTATACAGCCTAGATTTGGGCAATTTTGCTCCATGGATAAGATTTATAGGACAATCGTATTCCCGGTGAGGGGGTAAATCCTGACATCCACCTTCAGAAAATACATCAGAGAAATCTGATATAAAAGAGGGAAGTGTCTTAGTAGTTAAAGCAGAAAAAGATGTATTAAGACAATTGTCAACACAATAATCACCCCAATCCAGAATCTGTATAGTATGCCAGTCAATGGTCGGATTATGTTTGCTTAACCACGGTAAACCCAGAACCACAGGAGCAGGAAGACCTTCCAACACAAAACACGAAATAAGCTCCTGATGAAATTCACCCACTCTTAATTTGATATCATGCACCATCTGAGACAAACACTTCTGAGATAGAGGTGCAGAATCAATGTCAAACACAGAAATCTTCTTTTCCAATGTACTCGGAGACAACCCATGCATACGGACAAACTGAGCATCAATCAAGTTCACCCCTGCCCCACTCTAAATAAACACCTCAATTCTCACAACCTTTGACTCTAGCGCCACCTCGGCAGTCAGGAGAAAACGGGTACTACAGGATGAAGACAAATGCACATTTGCAGTCTCTCCACCCACCCCACCAAGAGTGAGATGAGAATTCAACGCCTCCTTTTCTTTTCTCTCTTTTAGAGATTGAATGCATGGACATACATTGATAAAGTGTCCTTTCTGACCACAGAAAAAAACACACTCCCTTCTTATTACCAAAATGCTTAAGAGTGCAAACACTGACATCAACCTAGGGGAATTTTCACCCAAAGCGTCATAGGAAGACAGTACACTACGTGATAGTATGTCCTGAGAGCGGGGGCCCCTAGATTGCTCTCTCAGGCGTCTATCCATGCGTACAGCAAGAGACATAGCGGCTTCCAAAGACACAGGGGTTTCATGAAAGGCCAAAGCGTCCTTCAACCTTTCTGATAATCCTTGACAGAATTGGCTAAGTAGAGCCGGATTGTTCCATTCAGTATTGGTCGCCCACCTCCGGAACTCAGAGCAATAGATCTCAACCGAGCGCTCACCCTGACAAAGGTCACGTATCTGGGTCTTGGCTAGGGAGATACGATCCGGGTCATCATAGATAATCCCTAAAGCCTTAAAAAATTCATCTACCGACTGGAAAGACTGCGATCCAGTCAGCAGAGAAAAGACCTATGACTGCGCATCCCCTTTAAGCAGCAAGATGACCACACCAACCTTCTGCTCCTCATTACCAGAAGAATGTAGACGCAGTCTGAAATACAATTTGCACGCCTCCCTGAACAGAATAAAATTATCACGTCCCCCAGAAAATCTATCCGGGAGGGCGACCTTAGGCTCCAAACAGGCCTGACACCCAGCACCCCCAGAACCACCAGCCTGTGGTCTCTGAATCTGGTTGCGGATGTCAGCCACCTCCAAGCAGAGTCCCTGCAGCCGTTCAGCAAGCGCAGCAATAGCATCCATGTCGGCGGTTTATAATGTCACGCTCTGGTGTGGAGGGAATTGTCACACCAAGTGTAAGGGGGAAGGGAAAAGACCAAACAAGGGAAACGGTCACCTCCTGCAGGGAACCCTGAAACTAGGCCCTGACTGACTACCAGTATGAACAGGCCTTAGTGGTAGGAGAGTTCATGCATAGGAACCTAATAACAAACTCACCCTATAGAACCCTGCAGCTAGTGACAGGGGAAAGAGTCAACCCATTCCTCCAAGAGGACATACGAACAGGAGACTCCAGAAGGCAAAACCACAACAGGGAAAAGTAGGATAAACACAATAGGGAAAATGACACTTATCTTATTGCAGATATTGCAGCAACCGAATCTCAGCCGAGAACAACACCACATACAACAATGTCAGCAGAAAGTATAAACCGCAAGGAATACTGGGAGAGGAAGGGATAAATAGGGGAAAGATAATCACCACACCCGCAACAGCTGAGGGGAAGGGGTGTGGTAAATAGCAACCAAACCAAGAGGAAAACATGTCAAATTATGTCACTTTTGAAAGCCTAGCTGAATGCCTGCAACCTGATGCAGGCACGTTCGTGACACAAACCTTCTTTCTGCCAGGGAGGAGACTGGAGAAGTCAGCCCTATGCCTCACCTGTATTGTTTTTCACCTGAGTTCCTACAGTAAAGAAGCACACTGATTAATTGAAGACCCTGACTCTCTGGATTTATTTCCCATTGGGGTGCACCACGCCTTACCATCCCTTCCGGAGAGCAGCAACATGTGGTAACACCTTGACAGTGTCCGGGGGGACCTAGCGTAGCGTTGGGGCCACCCCAAACCCGCCCACTGCATAGATACATACAGTCAATGAAAAACGGCTATTCACTGATTTGTTGTTTGATCAATGGATGTATTTACACTGGGCACTGATCAGATGAATGATCATTCAGCTGATCATCACCATATGTAAATGGACCTTAACACTGCAGATCTACTTATTCAGATTGACTGCTGTGTCTGTGCAGAAGCCCAGAAGATGCTAAAGCAAGGAGGGCTAATATCCATTATAGCAATAAAAGAATTCAAATTGAGAATTAAATGAGAATTCAAAACTAAAGTGTTGAACCTAGTGATAAGTTAAGATCTGAAATATTTGATTCAGCTGCTTCACTGAATTACTTAGTCACAAATCACATTCCTTTGTAAGTAGCGGGCACAATGACGGGGAATAGCTGATTGTGGCATCTGATCATCACGGCATCTGATTTTAAAATAGAGGCCTTTCAGGGTTAAAAAAAATTACATACTCACCTTATCCATTTGCTTCATGGCCATCTTGTTTGAAGAAACCGTATGACATTTTGCACAATTTCTTCAATCAAGATGGCCATAATGGCCTCTCCGCGAGCAAATGGATGAGAAGTATGTTTTTTTTGCCGCCATTTCACGAAAAATAGATTATTTACCACGAAGCGCAAGGAAATTCGACTTCACGGCAAATTGACTTTTTCCGTATGAACGGGTCTGCACCCGTTCTGCAATTTTCCGCATTCATTTCATGAGGCCGCAAAAGATGTGGACAGCTCCATTCTGCAGCCCTCAAAAAAAAAGATAGAACATGTCCAATCTTCTATGATAGTGCCAGCCATTTGCGGTCCGCAAATTGCAGAACGCACTGGTCCAGCATCCGTATTTTGCGGATCCGCAAGACACTACGGTCATCTGAATGAGCCCTTAGGAAGGAGAATCCTAGCGATCCTTTATTTTATTTTTTTTTTATAAATCAGTTCAGTTGGACATGAACTGTGGCTATTGAGTCTATTCCAAACAACACAAATACCAAGACTGTAAACTAAATAAAATCCTTGCTCTAGAAACAGTTGGTGTTTAGTAAGAATCTTACTAAAATTTGCAGAACCCACCTCAAAGTGTTGCTAAACCACATAAAATTACTAAATGGTATTATTCTGCCAAATGTAATTAAGCTAACAAAGTACAGTAACTATTCTTCTGCGACTCATCACCACTTCCTCATTTCACTAACCACAGTCATGCAGTAATTCGCCTTTGAATTTCAGATTATAAAATAGACCCATGTGCCAATTCTAGGACACCAAGCCTCTACTGACTTCTGTTCTGCCACTGCTACAACTTGTATTTATTGGAACGGCATTCTTCAGCCCCCATTTGCAAAGCTATAAGTTACCACATACTATAACAGTTATGGACTGTCAAGGCATGCTGAGAGCTGTGATTGTCCAAAAGTTGGCGAACCAATTGCTTGTCAATTTTTTTTTTCAACTTCTGAATTCTGATTTTTTCGTTTTTATGTTCCGTATAGTCTGCTAAAAATATATTGTGTATTGCAAAAACAGACATAATTCTGGGGTATGAAAGGGTAAATGATGTTCTTTGGCAGCCTGGTACTTTTATATGAGGCCCTCGGAGAATTGACTGCTGTGGGTTTCCTGCATCTGCCCATTACCTACCCTTCTCCCAGCTGCTTGTTATGCATGAATACACCTCTAGTCAGGTAACGGGCCATTAATTTGTTTGAGTGCGTGTATAAGTATGTCCATTTATATGTATGTGTGCAATCCATGTATTGTCTGCAACACGCAGTTAGAAAGTGTGTCTATAAGGTGTGGCAGGAGCCCACCTTCGAAAATCATGTTCTGCTAATGTGTATTTTATTTTATTTATTTTATGCACTTATAAAGCGCTACTATATTCCACAGCGTTTTACAGACATTAGCATCAAGTTGCCCCCAATGGGGCTCACAATCTAAGTTCCCTATCAGTATGTCTTTGGAGTGTGGCAAGAAACCGGAGAGCCCGGAGGAAACCCACTCAAACACAGGGAGAACATACAAACTCCATGCAGATGTTGTCATTGGTCAGATTGGAACCCAGGGCCCCAGTGCTGCAAGCCACCTTTGTTAGATGCTCTATATACAGTGCCTTGCAAAAGTATTCGGCCCCCTGGAACTTTTGAACCTTTTGCCACATTTCAGGCTTCAAACAAAAAGATATAACATTTTACATTTTTGGTGAAGAATCAACAACAAGTGGGTCACAATTGTGAAGTGGAATGAAATTTATTGGATCATTTAATTTTTTTTGTAATAATAAAACTAAAAAGTGGGGCGTTCAAAATTATTTGGCCCCCTTGCATTAATACTTTGTTGCGCCACCTTTTGCTGCGATTACAGCTGCAAGTCGCTTAGGGTATGTCTCTATCAGTTTTGCACATCTAGAGACTGAAATTCTTGCCCATTCTTCCTTGCAAAACAGCTCGAGCTCTTTGAGGTTGGATGGAGAGCGTTTGTGAACAGCAGTTTTCAGCTCTTTCCACATATTCTCAATTGGATTCAGGTCTGGACTTTGACTTGGCCATTCTAAGACCTGGATACATTTATTTTTGAACCATTCCATTGTAGATTTTGCTTTATGTTTGGGATCATTGTCTTGTTGGAAGATAAATCTCCGTTCTAGTCTCAGGTCTTTTGCAGACTCCAACAGGTTTTCATCCAGAATGGTCCTGTATTTGACTCCATCCATCTTCCCATCAATTTTAACCATCTTCCCTGTCCCTGCTGATGAAAAGCAGGCCCAAACCATGATGCTGCCACCACCATGTTTGACAGTGGGAATGGTGTGTTCAGGTTGATGAGCTGTGTTGCTTTTACGCCAAACATATCGTTTTGCATTGTTTCCAAAAAGTTGGATTTTGGTTTCATCTGACCAGAGCACCTTCTTCCACATGTTTGGTGTGTCTCCCAGGTGGCTTGTGGCAAACTGTAAACGAGACTTTTTATGGATATCTTTGAGAAATGGCTTTCTTCTTGCCACTCTTCCATAAAGGCCAGATTTGTGAAGTGTTGGACTGATTGTTGTCCTATGGACAGACTCTCCCACCTCAGCTGTAGATCTCTGTAGTTCATCCAGAGTGATCATGGGCCTCTTGGATGCATCTCTGATCAGTCTTCTCCTTGTTTGAGATGAAAGTTTAGAGGGACGGCCGGGTCTTGGTAGACTTGCAGTGGTCTGATACTCCTTCCATTTCAATATGATCGTTTGCACATTGCTCCTTTGGATGTTTAAAGCTTGGGAAATCTTTTGGTATCCAAATCCGGCTTTAAACTTCTCCACAACAGTATCACGGACCTGCCTGGTGTGTTCCTTGGTCTTCATGATGCCCTCTGTGCTTTAAACAGAACCCTGAGACTATCACAGAGCAGGTGCATTTATACGGAGACTTGATTACACACAGGTGGATTCTATTTATCTTCATCAGTCATTTAGGACAACATTGGATCATTCAGAGATCCTCAATGAACTTCTGGAGTGAGTTTTCTGAACTAAAAGTAAATGGGCCGAATAATTTTGCACGCCCTACTTTTCAATTTTATTATTACAAAAAAAGTTTAAATGATCCAATAAATATCGTTCCACTTCACAATTGTGACCCACTTGTTGTTGATTCTTCACCAAAAATTTAAAATGTTATATCTTGTTGAAGCCTGAAATGTTTGAAGCCTGAAATGTGGCAAAAGGTTGAAAAGTTCTAGGGGGCCGAATACTTTCTCAAGGCACTGTATATTGTTGTGTGGCAGTCTGTTCTCCATGCTGAGGTTATAGGTTTGCACAGGCTATAGAGAACCCTGATGCTACGTTAGACTAAATGTATGCAGTGGACATATAAGAAATAGAGGCTGGAGCTGCACCAGGCATAGACATGTAGTGTGACCCTAAGGTGATAAAAGGGGATGGATCTTGCTTCGCGGGTAGTTGCAGCCATGAGGCTGAAGTAAGCATTATGATCTCTAGTTGATTCCAAGATGACACAAGTAGGAGGTTCTCTTTAAAGAGAACCTGTCACCACTCCTAGCATGCCTGTTTTTTGTTTTTTCATTAAATGTATTCCGCATTAAATGACAATTCTGGAACATTTATTCTTATGGCTGTTTGTTTGGCCATTCTTATATTCTTGCTAGAATTTTATAGATAAAAGTACAGATGTTTATCAGTTGGGGCTGTGTCCCTGCACAGTCTTTCATTGACCAATCATTGCTGCCAGTGTCAGCCTGTGGAGACACACCCCCAGCTAGTAACACCTATCTGTACTTTTATTTATGAACGTCTAGCAAGAATAAGAGAAGAACAGCACAACACAGAACATAAGAAACAATTCTCCAGGATTGTTATTGCATGAGGAATGCAAGTATCTAATAAACAGACATGTCAGGAGAGTTGACAGGTCTACTTTTAGTGTGATGTAGACAAGAGAATAGGGAGGATACGGCCATCACAGAGAGCAGAGTTAGAGCCTACTGTAAGGGATTGTCACAGTAAGCAACTTGTAGGAAAACAGGCCGAACTGGATGGACAGATGTCTTTTTTCGGCCTCATAAACTATGTTACTATGTTACTATGTAAGCATGTTGTGTTTTTTTTTTAATCTCCCTGTCATTGTCCCTGTGTTACATGATATAGCATATTATTTCTTTAGCAGAAGTAAAATAAGAGTCCTTTTACACAGGAAGATAAATTGGGTAAAAAGTACAGATATAAACAAATTCTCAAGACATGCATTTATATGAAATAATCATATGTTTTTACATGACTGCGATGATTTGTCACTTGTCTTTTCTCCTTTCTTCAAATGATCACTTTTAGGTCATCATAAAAAATGCAACCAGCAGCGAACATGTTATTACTAGAGATGAGCGAGCATACTCGTCCGAGCTTGATACTCGTTCGAGTATTAGGGTACTCGTAAGTGCTCGCTACTCGGACGAGTATCTCGCCATGCTCGAGGAAATGGCATCTCCTGCCTCTTGAATTTTTGGCGGCTATAAACTCAGCCAATCACAAGCCAGGAGACTCTGCGGTACACCCAGCATCACGTGGGGCCCTTACATGTCGATAGCAGGGGTTGGCTGGCCTAATCAGGTGACCCTGGAATATACTAGTGAGTGCCTGCGGTGCTCGGCTCAGTCGCTGCCTGGATGCCGTTAGAGACAGATCTGCAGTGTGATACAGGGAGAATGTTAGGGTGTTCTACTAGATTTGTGTTAGGCAGGAGTGATCCTTATTAGGGCTACAAGACCCTTTTTTTTTAGTAGTGCAGCTACCGCCATATTTGCAGCATTTTGCAGGGAGACTGGAAAAAGTTTATTTTTTGGCTCTCAGTGACACACATCCATTTCAAACAGCTAAGTGGGACATTTTTTTTGTGTTTCATTGAAATAGGCACAGTCTGCAGAAGATTTTTTTCTGTCTAACTGATAGATAGTGGAAGTCACAGTACAAAATCCTTTTGTTTGCTCTCAGTGATACAAATCCATTTCATACAGCTGTGTGGAACCATTCTGTGTGTCACAGTCACCACAAACCACAATCCGTATTTTCTGTCCAGGTGACCCATACTGTACGTCATGTAATCAAATACGGTCTTTTGCTCTCACTGATACAGCTACATTAGAAAAATCTGAGTGCGACATTTTTCTGGGTTGCAGTGAAAATAGCCACAGTAAGCAGGGGCTGATTTTGCTCTCTGATATATTCTGCACGTCACGTAAATAAAAAAAATAAAAAAACTTTGTTTGTTTTTTTTTTTTAATCTCAGTGATACAAATCCATTTCATACAGCTGTGTGGAACCATTCTGTGTGTCACAGTTCAGCTGGCCAGTCACCACAAACCACAATCCATATTTTCTGTCCAGGTGACCCATACCGTACGTCACGTAATCAAATACGGTCTTTTGCTCTCACTGATACAGCTACATTAGAAAAATCTCTGTGCGACATTTGTCTGGGTTGCACTTAAGCAGACCAAGTCTGCCTAATCTAATAGTTTCAGTGTAATTGCTCCATACTGCATGGTACGTAATAAAATACGTAATTTTGCTCTAACTTATCCACCTACATATTAACTTGTTCAGATTGAACAAGTTTGTGGGTTTCAGTACAGCAGGCCCATTTTTTTTTTTTTTGTATATATAATACACTTATATACAGAAAATGTTGAACCCCAGGGCTAAAGGTCGAGGACGAGGGCATGGGCGTGGGCATTCAGTTACTGCAGGGGGCAGAGGCCTTGGTCCTGGGCAGGGTGAGACAGTACCTGCTGATGAGGGAGCAGGGGAACGCCGCAGAGCTACACTCCCTAGCTTCATGTCTGAACTTCCACGCAGTCCACCCACGTTACCCAAGGGAACACTCCTTTGGCTCCTCCACCTCAACCTCCTTCCCCCCAGTCTGCCCCCTCCCAGGAAAATTTGGAATGCGATCCGGCATACTCTGAGGAACTGTTTTCTGGACCCTTCCCAGAGTCACAAACCACTTCTCAGGTTGCTGCTGACCTCTTTCCCGATGCCCAAGTTTTCCAACTGTCGCAGTCTGTGGGTGATGACATTGTTGACTTAGTGGAAGAAGTGTGCAAAGAGGTGTCGGACGATGAGGAGACAAGGTTGTCAGACAGTGGTGAAGTTGTTGTCAGGGCAGGAAGTCCGAGGGGAGAGCAGACTGAGGAATCGGAGGATGACGAGGTGACTGACCCAAGCTGGGTTGATAAGCCGAGTGAAGACAGTGCTTCTGAGGCGGAGGCGAGTGCTGCACCAGAACAGGTTGGAAGAGGCAGTGGTATGGCCAGAGGGAGAAGCAGGGCCAGAGCTGGTGCATGAGCAGCAACTGTTTCACATAGTGAAGCTCCCGTGGCGAGGCCTAGATGTTCGCAAGTCTGGAGGTTCTTTAAAGAAATTGAGGATGACCGACGGACTGTGGTGTGCAACCTGTGCCACACCAGGATCAGCAGGGGTGACACCACTACTAGCCTAACCACCACCAGCATGCGCAGGCATATGAGTGTTAAACACCCCACTCAATGGAACCAAGGCCGTTCACCTCCTGCGGCTCCCACCACTGCTCTTTCCCCTGTGTCACTCGCTGCCTCTGCTAGTCAACCCCCTGCCCAGGACCCCGGCACGAGCCCTCCCGCCGGAAAACCACACCTTCGCCTCCATGATCCTCCACAGCGTCCACCAATGTGTCCCTGCGCAGCGTTCAGCTGTCTTTACAGCAGACGCTGGAGCGCAAGAGGAAATACAGTTCCACCCACCCACATGCCCAAGCCCTCAACATCCACATCTCCAAATTGCTGAGCCTGGAGATGCTGCCCTATAGGCTGGTAGAGACCGAGGCCTTTCGCAACCTCATGGCGGTGGCTGCCCCTCGGTATTCGGTCCCCAGCCGCCACTATTTTTCCCGATGTGCCGTCCCAGCCCTACATCAGCACGTGTCAGAGAACATCATCCGTGCCCTGACCAACGCTGTTTCTGAGAAGGTCCACCTAACCACGGACACGTGGACAAGTGCTGCCGGGCAGGGACACTATATCTCACTGACGGCACATTGGGTTAACTTGGTGGAGGCTGGGACCGAGACTGACCCTGGGGCCGCTCATGTACTGCCCACACCGAGGATTGCGGGGCCTACCTCGGTCACGGTCTCTCAGACATACTATGCCTCCTCCTCCGACCCCTCCTCCTCCACCGAATTACCATCCGTGGGCACGGCGCCTTCAGTCGGTAGCTCTAGGCGCAGCAGCAGTGCCGTGGCTAAGCGCCAGCAGGCGGTGCTCAAACTGCTGAGCTTAGGTGACAAAAGGCACACAACACAAGAACTATTACAGGGCATCACGGCGCAGACTGATCTGTGGCTGGCACTGCTGAACCTCAAGCCAGGCATGGTTGTGTGTGACAACGGGCATAACCTGGTAGCGGCTCTGCAACTCGGCAGACTCACACATGTGCCATGCCTAGCCCACGTGTTCAATCTCATAGTTCAGCGGTTCCTCAAGACATACCCCAATCTGATTTGCTCACCAAGGTGCGCCGCATCTGTGCGCATTTCCGCAAGTCGACCACAGATGCTGCCACTCTCAGGGCAGCGCAGCGCAGCACCGCCTACAACTGCCCGCTCACCGACTGTTGTGCGACGTGCCCACAAGATGGAATTCGACATTAAACATGTTATCCAGAGTTTACCAGCAGCGCAGAGCGATTGTAGACTGCCAGATGTCAACTTCCACCAGAACTGGTAGTCAGGTCAGTCAGCTTCCTCAAGTCTACAATGAGGAGTGGACGTGGATGTCTGATATCTGCCAGGTGTTGACCAACTTTGAGGAGTCAACACAGATGGTCAGCGGCGATGCCGCCATTATCAGCCTCACCATCCCGCTGCTTTGCCTGTTGAAAAATTCACTGCTCAGCATGAAGTCGGAAGCTTTGGACTTGTCACAAGAGACGGAGGAGGAAGATACGTCGCTTGATAGCCAGAGCTCCCTCCGGTCTGTTTCTCAGCGCGTATCGGAGGAGGGGGATGAGGATGAGGAGGAAGAGGAGGAGAATGTCGGCGAGACAGAAGAGGGTACCAGTGCTCAGTCCTTATTAACTGCTGAGCGTGTATGGGCTGAAGAGGAGGACTTGGAGGAGGAGGAGGAGGAGGAAATGGAGAATCAGGCCAGTGAGGAGAGGGAATTCTTGCGTGTTGGGACTCTGGCGCACATGGCAGACTTCATGTTAGGCTGCCTATCCCGTGACCCGCGCGTTAGAAGAATTTTTTCAAACACTGATTACTGGGTGTTCACTCTCCTGGACCCACGGTACAAGCAGAACCTTTCCACTCTCATCCCTGCAGAGGAAAGGAGTATGAGTGTGAGTGTGAGTATGAGTGTGAATCAATATCAACAGGCCCTGGTGCACAAGCTGAAACAATCCTTCCCATCTGACACCACTAGCGGCAGAGGGCGTGCTTCTGTCGGCCAAGTAGCGGGGGAGAGTAGGCGAGCAGGCAGCTTGTCCAGCACTGGCAGGGGAACGCTCTACAAGGCCTTTGCCAGTTTTATGTCACCCCAGCAAGACACTGTCACCTGTCCCCAGTCTTGGCAGAGTAGGGGTGAGCTTTACAGAAAGATGGTGAGGGAGTACCTAGCTGACCATACCAACGTCCGGACCGATCACTCTGCTCCATACAACTACTGGGTTTCAAAGCTGGACACGTGGCCTGAACTGGCGCTGTATGCCTTGGAGGTGCTGGCCTGCCCTGGCGCTAGCGTGTTGTCAGAGCGGGTATTCAGTGCAGCTGGTGGCGTCATCACCGATAAGCGTACACGCCTGTCAACTGACAGCGCTGACAGGCTGACGCTTATTAAAATGAAAAAAAGCCTGGATTTCACCGGAATTCAAATCTCCTCCGGGGGAAAGCAGCTAAAGATTAACATTACTTATGTATCCAATTCCTCTTCTCTACTCCTCCTACTCCTCCTCCTCCTTGTCGTCTTTGCCTAACGCTGACCCAAAACGCAATTTTTTAGAGGGCCAACTGGCACTCTTTTACAACAATTTTTCCAGAGGGCCCCCTACAGGCCCTCTCTCCAAACAGTTTTTCAGGAGGGCCACCTACAGGCCCTCTCTCTAAACAATTTTTCCGGAGGGCCACCTACAGGCCCTCTCTCCAAACAATTTTTCTGCAGTGTCAACTACAGACAATGTAAAACAATGTTTCAGGAGCGTCAAACAGACAGTCCAAAACATTTAAACATTTAAACAAAATTTTTTTTGCTGAGGGTCGACTTTATGTACTCAGAAAAGAAAAAAATTTTTGGAGGCTGAACAAAAGCCATTTCACTGCATTCTCAGTCGGACAAAGTCATTGGTGGTGCTACCTCATCTAACTTGGTCACTTGTTGGTGTCACCGCCATGCTGCGTCAGGCTTATGCCTGCATCGTGTGGCTGGGGATAGGAGAGCAGTGCCACCATGGGCATGGGTGATGGACCTTCGTTGCACCTAGTTGGGTGCTTCCCTAGCATGTGCCTCACCTTTCTTGGTCTGGGTGAGCACAATTGCCATGAGGGTAACCACCAGGCTGTTGCAGGAGAATTTGGAGTAATGGTGGGATTAGGCAGCCTCAGAGGCATCCATGCATGCTGCCCCTGCTGTTTCCTGTCCATTTCCGTGGTCATTTTCTGATGTTTCCAGGTTTTCAACCAACATTCCCTAGGCAGAGCCTTGGTCCCCTGCAAAAAATGTTCGAGTCTCCCATTGACTTCAATGGGGTTCGTTACTCGAAACGAGCACTCGAGCATCCGGAAAAGTTTGTCTCCAATAACGAGCACCCGAGCATTTTAGTGCTCGCTCATCTCTAGTTATTACTGATCATTTCATCGCTGCAGAAAAAGACATGGATATTTACAATTCGAAAAATTGAAATAAAAAATTCTGAATTAAAACAGCTGAGATATTACAAATCACATTTGGACTGAGCTTACTAAAAAGAAACTTTACCAGAATTTATGAAATGTTCAGATGCCAACCATGGTAAATTGCAAACTTTGAGAAATCTAGTAATCTACTTGCATATATTGCCACGGTGGTAAGTTACAATGTAGCATACCATTATAATCACGTCCTCTATTCTGCTTGAGAAATGTTCTGTCCAGTTTCCTAGTCATCTCTTTGTTGTTTCCTGTTACATGCAGCTGCAATGACCTCACACTTTCCATGTAATTCTAAAACTGTCTCAACGCCTAGATTCAAAACAGGATCTAGGGCTTCCCCAGGTAATTATAAACCTGTAAACATAATGGGGCAGATATACTAATCTAGTCTAACATTTAGATAGCGTAAACCTGGACAAAACAGTCTAAAGATGCTCTAAATGGATCACAGTGGCTCAGGCTGGGTGGTACATGTGGTGCATTGTTAGACACTTCTGTTCATCCTCACACCACATATTGGTTGGTTTTCTATTCCTCTATAATTTTGTGGCAAAATGTTTTTGCTCGTTCCTGAATATTAAAGGGAGTCTGTCACCTACTCTGAGCATTTTAGACCGCTCAGATCGTGTTATAGAACGTTTCCACCCATTAAAATCGTACCTCTCTTGTGTCTGTCCCACATAGAGATCCTGAAAAAAGAAGTTTATAAAGTTATGTAAATTAGTAGTCGCAAGTGCCCGGGGCGGAGTGGCGGCCGAAAGTGCCCAGGCCCCTCAGCTATGTGCCCAGATAACCGCTCCTCTTGCAGTCCTTTGGCCCGCCCTCCTCTGCTACTTTGTCCTCCTCTTCTGGCTTGGAGGTCTCGCATGTGCGCTGGTCACTGCTGGGCCTGCACATGCGCACTGCTAAGATCATTGTCTCTGCCCATAGCGGGCAGAGCAGTGCGCATGTGCAGGCCTGGCGGTTGCACTCTGAAGAAAGGAGGAGGACAAAGTAGGAGAGGTATGATATTTATATTGCGCACACCTGTTACTTGCCACCGGTGAGTTTGAACCATCATCACATGCTTGAAAGTTGTTTACCCACAATTTTGCAAAGGTGCCAACAATTTTGTCTGCACAGTCGATTGATCCACCAACAAACACAGTCAGCTCACAAAGTTTTATTGTCCACCATTCAGACATAGTTGGCACCTTCATTACACACCCTTGTCTCTGCCTAGACCATTTCCAAACCTTTAGCAGAAGAAAATGTGTGTCACGGTGCTCATTATATGTCCTGCCATTGACAGCAAACCACCATCTTCATTTGCAGTGGTGTCATGAACGAGAAACCTGGACTGCTGCAGACTGGAACCATATAGTCTTTAGTGATGAAACCATGTCCTGTTTGAGATCCCATTTTGGTCTGGTTCAAGTATGGAGGCCTTGTGGTGCTTCAATCTTGCCTTTGCTATGGAGCAACACACTGCTGGTGTGATGATCTGGGGAGCCATCACATATGACAGTCGGTCACCCTTAGTAGTGATAAGAGGTACACTAAGAGATCTGCGATATGTTCAGGACATCCTGTGGCCACATGTGTTTCCTCTAAAGCAGGGCTTCCAACTGGCGTTTTTCATTAGGATAATGCTCGCCCACATCCAGCAAGGGTTCCTCAGGAATTTCTCTGCCAGATTGCAACACTTCCATGGCTTGACCAGTCGCTAGATTTATCGTCAATTGAGCATTTATAGGATCAGCTGGGGCGCTAGTTCAGCAACCTACGAGTGCACAAGATCTACAGGCCCAGCTGCAACATCTGTGGGCAAATGTGCTGTAGAATACCACACAGAATCTCTATGCCTCCACGCCCAACCATATCTCATCTTGTATCCAGGCAGGAGGAGGCCCAACAGGGTACTAGAGCTTTCTTCTGTTGTAAAGTATTCCCCAACAAACTTATCCTTTCACCCTAATATTGTAATCACTTACATAAATCATTATTACATTCATAAATATGAAAGTTTCATTAGATTCCAACAACTCATTCTTGGTGTGTTATTTTTTTTGTCAATGAGTGTATTTGACCAAGGCCCTATACAATTACAATTCTAACTGCTATGAATTTACAGTTAGGTTTTAATTTGTTTTTGTCATGTCACATGCACAGGAAAGAACAATTGTGAGACACTTCTATGATGTCACAGCACTTCACCTGAAGAAAACACATTTGTGATGTCACAGATGCCAACTTAACAAAGACACTTGTGATGTCATTTCTATAGAGAGAAACACTATAGTGATATTACTGTAGCTTACCCAGCAATCCTAGAATACTGTACCTCTTTTGCTCCGATATATTGTCTGTTTCCTGTCTGTGACATTTTTGTTATCTGAATCCAGTAAAGAGGCAAATAAGCACATGCATAGCCCTCAGTAACATGTCAATGATACTGTGTAAAATGTGATAAAAGGTTCTTATTTATATTTATCTGTGTCAGTCTCGACTATATCTATCATTTATGTTTTACAATTTAATATTAGGCTGGTATAACAGTGTGAGAAATCCCTTAAGTGCTGCATCTGTCAACTGTAATGAGATACAAACATAAATACGGAATAAAGCTGTATGGTAACCTATGCTTGTTGTGATCTGTATAGCCTGTACATCAGACAGTATATTTTTTACTTAGTTTAAAAAAAAAAGTAAAAAGGGTTTCCCATTGCCCAGAGTGGCAATAATAATCCTAGAACCACCTAACCTATTGATAAGGATCCTATTGGGACATTTTATTCGCCTCATGAGAAGCACAGACAATTTCTCATAGTGCCACTCACCCACAACTCCCTGAACTTTCCCTTTGTGTGGCATTATCATGTCACTCCCACCATTTTAATGCACAGATATATTGGATATAATAGAGGTAGAGTACTTGTGTGTTCAAAGGCACCAGTAAGCACAGTAGAAGTAGAAGACAGTAGAAGATTGTGAAAGATTATTGTGCATTTGTGACCACCAAAAGCTGTAAGACACATGGGGTACCCCTAAGAAATACCTATGAAACAATAGCGCAACGCTACAACTAAATTACAGTATATTGCAAATATTTAATTAATTGTGCATCCTCGATCAGTGTACATTAATGGAGGAATCAATTTACATTGACTGGGGAAAATCCATTTTAATGCCTATAAAGGGTTATAGGGTTATCCTATTTTCAACTGTTTTTTCAAAACTCCTCCACCTTAGAAGACTTTGACAAAGGTGTCTACTGTATAGTTCTTAGTTTCAATAGCTCTTTTTCATAACCTCACAACTCCAGCAGCTATATTTCGTTCATAGGTTGAAATCGGTGAACTTACAGAGCTAGTCACGTGAACCCCAGTATAATGTCAGAAACACCGCCCATGACTACCCTATACTCCTCATTTCTGGTAGGTCATGCTCGTGTCTAGGAAAGAAAGTGAAAAGTGCCTTATTCAGATGCCTCTCTATACTGTCAGAACATTACTGGCCTAAACTTAAACCTGAACCTAAATTACACAGCCAAAGGTTTGTTGTTCATTCAGGCCAAGTGGATTCACAGTTTTTAGGCAGTGAATCCAATGGTCCTCCTTCTGGAAGATATTCTTGTCCTCCTCCTGGGTGAGGGTCTGACTACTTTATCACCTAAAAAGATATTTTGCTCCTCAGTCTCCCCCGTGTGCCTCCAAAACATGTCTTGCCTACGGAGTTTCTTGTTTATTTCCCCCAAGTGATCTCCTATTCTTCGCCTTAATTCACGTGTTGTTTTTCCAACATAATTTAATTGGCATGTACACATGTACACTACCCCCTTTGTTTTGCAATTGGCAAAACCTCTCATAGTACAGTATATATTCTCTTAGTATCTATACTTCTGAAGGTTTTTTTACACACATATGTAGGGGCACCCTACACAGTCCGACCTGCATCTAAAGGTCCCAAGGGGTTTGTGGTCAAGAGATATTCCCTTGGAATCTCCCTCTTTAAATTTGATGGGTGATTACTTCCCCTGAGTGATAAACCATTGGCAGCTGTAAGCCTTCTTCCTTTTTAGAGATTAAAATATCCAAAAAGGGGATCTTATGTTTATTTAACTCCCACGTGAATATTAGTCCAACATGATTTTGATTTAAAATTTTCACATTTTCAAATCCAATAAATGGTCTCGGTGCCTCCCCATAGTAGCAGGATATCATCTATAAAGTGCTCCTAAAAGAGGTCCAGTTGCTGTATTCCTCACAGAAGACCATTGTGCCTTCCCACCAGCCCAGGAGCAGATTGGCGTACATGGGAGCACAGAGACTCCCCATCACAGTGCCACTGAGCTGGTGGCAGAATCATGATTCAATCATGAAATAATTATGTATCAGGACATATTCTAAAAGTGTGATAACAAGATGATTATGTGATTGAAACTGCAGTCCTCTTCGCAGCAAATACTTTGCCACAGTCAACTCCCATTCATGGAGGATGCTACTGTTGAGTGCTTCAATATCGATAGATGTTAGAAGAACCTGCTCATCAGTATCCCTTCAATTTTAGTGATAAGATCCATCGTGTCCTGTATGTAAGATGATAATGTTATCACGAACGGGCATAATATCTCATCGATGTATGTACTAATGTTATGAGACACCAGATCTAATAATGCGGGATGGCTCTTTAGAGGTAACAGACCCTTGTGGATTTTTGGGAAGGCATGGAAGGTGGGAATCTGGGGATTTTTTAACTCATAAAGCTTACCTTATTCTTGGATAACAAACCCTCTTCTAAACCCTCTATTAGAATATCATTCAATATTCTCCCCATTTGTCCATGGGTTCCAACGCTAGTATCCCGTAACACATCCAGTTATCCAGCAGTGGATGAAAGATCCTAAGATATTTCTCGTGATCTAGTGTCACAGTATTACCACCTTTAGCATTAGGACAAAAGGCAGAAAAAGGGATCCGTGTGCCACTCATATAATACAGGTAGATATGGTTTATTTGAACGATTGGATAAAGCGTTTTGGAGCTGTACTAGCTCCTTCTTCAGATCACATCCTTTTCCCGATACCTCACAGGTCCTTCCAGCTAGTACTGCTCCAAAACACAATCATCCAAATAAACCATATCTATTATACAAGAGTAGTGCACGGATTCCTTTTTCACCCTTACGTTCTACTGCTACTGAAGGTCAGTAAGCCACTGGACCTTAATAATTTACTCTTAATAATTTCCAGAGTGTTGTGCCTCCTTTTGCATATCACCTAGAGGTAAGCCTCCCCGCTGCCCTCATTCCCGATACCTCACAGGTCCTTCCTATGAGCGCGTCTCCTCTTTCCTTTTTAAAGTTACTGTGAGGAATAAGGAATCATGATCCAGGTTAGCCATGATTTCATCATAGGAATCATGATCCATGTTAGGCATGATTTAATCACAGCCATCTGCTGGCAACTAGCAGATGGAGTAAACACCGCAGGGGTCCTGCCTTCAAAGCAGGTCTCTTGTATGTCACATGTATATGATTCACGCCTTGCCCAGTCACTACGGAACCAAAGCCCTTTTCATAGGAAGAGCCTTCAGCAGGGAGCTATCAGCTTGTTAGCCATGATACCCACTTTCAAGACATATTGGACCTAGGAATTAATATAGAATTATGGACTGGCCATTCATCACAAGCATAAGCCAATCACATTTTCGCGAGACGGGGACAGAGAGGAACAGGTACATGTCCATAAGTTAGCGATCACATGTCATTAAGCGGAGTTACGGGGATCTCCAAGCAGGAACCTGATAAGTGTGTCGTGTTTGGTCTCCACCTGTAGCTGGAACCCAGGCGGCTCAGTTGGTACCAGAACCCTTTCCCTGTCACCTCCCGATCTGGAGCTATGGGCCATAATGGTTTTGTGGGGCTTTTGCTACCAGAACTGGGACGGGGGGGTTGTCTCCTCCCGGGAGGAGGAGGGGAGTGGCTGGCTGTAGGGTAAAAGGCCACCGAGAACAGAGGCCAGTGTCTTTCTCTGAAGGGGGGTCACCCTGAGCATGGTGCTTAGAGGGACCTTGGACAAGCTGCTGACATCACTGCCCCCCCATGTGGTTACAGCCAGGCCTTACCTCAACCCAGAACTCATTTTAACGGACCATCCATCTCTCTGGTAACTGACTATTGTTCTGTTTAAAGGGATTCTGTCAGCAGGATATGGTGTATAGAGATAATGACATCTCTGTATTGGTCTTAGTGCTGTCATTCTAAATATGTTATTCTTATTGTTATCAGAGCTGTACTTTCCACAAAAAAGCATTTTTATTCATATTATAATTACTCACATAAGGAGCCCAAGGGGATGTCCTGTGGGCCTTAGGAGCCCAGTCACGCTGCATATTTTCGAGCCCAGCACCGCCCTCCCGCTAATTATTCACTCCCCTTCATCCCTGTGTTCTACAGTTGCGGCGTAATCCCGCGCATGCACAGTACCTAGTAGGAGAACACAGGGATGAATGGGAGTGAATAATTAGTGGGAGGGCGGTGCTGGGCTCGAAAATATGCGGCGTGACTGGGCTCCAACGGCCCACAGGACATCCCCTTGGGCTCCTTATGTGAGTAATTATAATATGAATAAAAATGCTTTTTTGTGGAAAGTACAGCTCTGATAACAATAAGAATAACATATTTAGAATGACAGCACTAAGACCAATACAGAGATGTCATTATCTCTATACACCATATCCTGCTGACAGAATCCCTTTAATTCTGTTGTACCATACTACTTGTATTTGCATATCTGATCGCGTGGGCTACCCTCTCTCCCTTTCTGTGCCTTCCTGTGCCCGCGTGGACAGGAGGCGTCTATGAAAAACCGTGCCATACGTAACCTTACACACCCCGAGGGGGCATGGAACGTCACGTGCTTTTAGTCAAAGACTGAACCATACACCGGGAACCCCCCCATAAGCACACGCAGGGCGGGGCTGCGGGGTGCGGTTCATCACAGTTACCACCTTAGTCAGATGGTTTTACAATTATACAAGGGTCAGACTCCAGTGCCCATAGGGCGCCCATAGGGCCCCCTCTCTATTTGTTTGGTTACTAATTTAGTAAAGATGTCTATTGTTGGAGTATCCTGTGGGGAGGTAGTTTCTTACTCTTAAGCTTCAATGATGTGAAGGGAGCCCCACCTGATTCCCTCTCTCTCTCTTTCGCTAGTTGAGTTGGTGTTATTACCTCTTTATATGTGACATCAGCTACCTTTATACTGTTGTGAGCTTGTTTGTGCACAGAATTGAAATGTACACCAGCAATTGTGTAGATTTCAGGTATAATTTACATCAATTTTTTAGGTATAAATTATATGTGTCGGGCTGACTCAGTCTAGCCTCACCCACTCCCCATACACCTTTTGGAAAAGTGGTTTGTGGACTAAGAGCCTCCAAAAAGTCACATATTTTTGCACAAGGGAGGCATCTTCCAAAATTTGTGACTTTTTGATGCCAGAAAATTGGTAGAGAGGAATGATAAATGTTTCTCAGAGAGTTCACAGCACGACTAAGCTTTGATTTCTGACCAAAAAAGCAATCCAACGGAAGAGCCAAGAATATATTATTTTTTTTTAATGTTTAAAGACCATAATTCAAATGAAATCAGGATGCAAAATTCCCTGTTAACATTCGGAAACGAAAGACTTGCACTGAATTAGTATCAGTAGTCTGTGTGTCTAATGGAATTTTGAAAGGCAGTCAGACAAGTCAGCAAATATATGTATTTTATAGTGAAAAGGAGTTATGGAAACTCCAGCTAATTTCACAGGCCAGATAAGTTGTCTCATCTGGTTTAAAAATGTTAAAAGTGCAGGTAAGAATCCCACTGAAATTAAATTGATACAGAAAAATTGTCCATCTATGTATCTCATTGAACAAAAAAGTATAAATAACAAATGTACAATAAATCCTTTTTATAACAATAACTTTCTGAATACACATACAGAAAAATGTTGCTGTACACCTGATTCTCAAATAGTCACTATATACCATAGTTTTCGCTACATAAGATAAATGTTTTATTCCCCAAAAATGGGGGGGAAATTGCAGTGCATCTAATGAAGTGAACACTAATGAGTGATTCTATTATGGAAATGCTCATTAGTACACAGTGGGACTGGGGAGCGGTGATTATAGTGCTCCTGGTGCTGTCTTTACTCACCGTTACCTGGACTTCTACCGGCGCCATGCTGTCCTGACTGCGTACAGTGTCAGGACATAGTGTTTGTAAGCACTCACCATGACCTGACATTTTGCAAAGTCAAGTCACAATGCAGTTATGCAGGAAGAGTGAGCTGGATCTCCAGGGTGGCGGCGCTGTCAGGAGCAGGAGAGGTAAGTTCTTTTATTTATTTTATGTCTGATCTGAGGTCTGATGAGGTTTGAGGGTCTGATCTAAGGTCTGATGAGGATCAAGGGTATGATGAACATTAGGGGTACGATCTGAGATCTAAGGAATATTGGGGGCGGGGGTGATTTGGGGGTCTTATGAAGATTAGGGGTCTGATGAGGATTTCGGGTCTGACTTGAGGTCTGATGAAGACTGGGGGCCTGATCTGAGGTCTGAAGTTCTTATTTTCCTCCTCTAAAACCTAGGTGTGTCTTATGGTTAGGTGCGTCTTATAGAGCAAAAAATACAGTGTGGGTGAGTGTGTGTATATATATATATATATATATATATATATATCAGTAGATGTATATAGAGGTATATGAGTGCATCTGCCAAAAATTAGTGGTTATGAATAGCTTTTGGCTATTTAGAGAAACCTTTAGGTTCAATAAATTAAAGATATATGTTTTATGTGTAGGAATGTCCTGTCCAATCCTTCTTTTCTTCCTTCCATAGAAATAATGTCCCTGTTCAGCTAATGTGATTAGGAATGTTAAAGTAACTGGAAGAGTTAAAGGGTATCCCTTGAAAATTATTACTATGCAATGAATAGGGCAATAGAAATGAAAATTTTTGCACTCACTGTAGACTGACATACTTAGTAGCTATCCTGCTTCCTTCCTCCTCTCAGTGCCAATGTAGTGATCTCACAGTAAGGAAGCCCAGCATGGGCGTAGCTATAGGGGGTGCAGAGGTAGCAGTCGCTACCGGGCCCAGGAGCCTAAAGGGGCCCAAAGACACTTGTGCCGCATAAGAAAACACACTAAGCACTGATGGACGGGGGGCCCAAGCTGAACTCTTGCACCAGGGCCCATGAGCCTTTAGCTATGCCCCTGATAGCCCAGGCACCTTTCATTCATTCATCCCTACTTCTATGTCCATAGAAATATATAGATATATCTCTCTGTAGACACGGAGACAGAAATTGTGCAGTATCATATACCATAATGCTATTTATTAGTTGAAGTTGAATGTAGTTAGGTTGTGGATGGGGGACTATTTTCTATGCAGGGGATGAAGACGGTAGAAGGGGTTATAACAAGAGCTGACTGTAATGACTACTGGAAGATGCTTACAGTTAAAATAATAGTGTGCATTACTCCAGATATTTTTAATTTGTGAAATAACCCCATTACCGAAAATGTCTAATAGCTACTTTATATCTACATTCAGCTTTAAACTGGGAACTAGAATTTTAGCCTTCTCATCAAGGATTCCTCTGGTTCAGTGGCCTTTAACACATATAAATGTGTATATTACTGGTAGACAAAAATTATTTAAAGAGGACCTTTCATGTTTTTTTTTACAGTAGCTAAATACCTTTACTGGGAGGGTACCCCCCGCTGATGCTGCCACCTGTGACCGTTCTTCAAAATAGCGCTCCTGCGCCCCGCTGTGCCCCCTGTATTTTTCCCGCTCATTATGTTAATACTGAGCATCGGTACAGGGAGGAGGAGATGCCCGGGTTTCTCAATGGGGGTCTCCTTCTCCCTGGCTGTGCCGCGATCCAATCACATCGGAGAGCGTCACAGCCAAGGAGTTTTTTTCTCCCTGGCTGTGACGCTCTCCGATGTGACTGGATCGCGGAACAGCCAGGGAGAAGGAGACGCCCATTGAGAAACCCGGGCGTCTCCTCCTCCCTGTACCGATGCTCAGTATTAACATACTGAGCGGGAAAAATACAGGGGGGCGCAGCGGGGTGCAGGAGCACTATTTTGAAGAACGAACACGGGTGGCAGCATCAGCGGGGGGTACCCTACGAGTTAAAGTATTTAGCTACTGTAAAAAAAAAACATGAAAGGTCCTCTTTAAAGGGGTTGGCCACTTTCTGGTTAATGTTGATCAATTTGTTTGTAAGGTGACTAGATTGTACTTTCTAATATAGCCTTTGCTGATATTCTGTACCATCTTCTATATTTTACAAGGAACAACCCTTGTTGACCAAGACTTTTGTGCTTTATGCATGGAGCTCCTGTCCATAAGCTGGCTGCTGGTGTAGGGTTACATGACCAGGCAAATCACTTACACCTTAAAATACACCTTACATGCCATATGTACTGGGAGTTTAAAGGGTTGTCCAAGTTATGAAAAAAAATATATATAGCACTGCAAATCTGATGGGCAGCAATATATAATTATTAAGTTAAGCAAGTTTTAGGCAAAAAAAAATCTATATTTCCTCATTTCCCTGGTTTTCTTCTGGCTCTTGGTTTACCTGCAGTAATAACAATCTCTGCCCCTCCCCCTGCTTTGCAAAGGGATTGAATACAAGTGCTGCCCTGAGTGACATGTCTGCTGGAATACTCAGCAGCATGTTGTATGTGTAGGACTACAAGTACCAGCTGTACAATTACACTGCTGATACACACAGGATCTTCTCCCTACCTTTCTTGTGCAATACTATGCAGATCTCCTCCAGATCAGCTCCCGTCAGCTCTGTGTCTGCAGGATGAGGAGAGCAGATCCTGTGTCTCTTCTTTGCCTACAGCTACTGTTGTAAATCCTTGAGTGTGTTCTGGCTGAAGGGGTTAATGTTTTATCTGAAAGAATCCAGGGAGAGAGCAGAGAGCAAGACCCGGCAGAGCAGGGGGCGCGGCCAACACAGTGACATCTCGTGTACAGACTCTTGTGCACGAATACCAGATGAGGAGGGAGGGAAGCTGACATCACAGGTCATGTGATTCTGAGTGAAACCTGAGAACCCAGCAAGTTTAGAAGCAGAAAGTGTATGGAAAAGCTGTTGTATTTGATTAGTTAGAAGCATACAAAGGACAAAAAAATAGCTCGGACAACCCCTTTAATGCAAGTATAGTCTGTTTGAAAGGAGGTCACTGAGTGATGTGTCTGGCCAGTTTATGCAGATGAGGACCTCTATAAGGACAGCACAGAAGATTTGCCCAAGAAGTAGACATGGCTTGAAATATGGCAGACAGCTCAGAATATCAACAAAGGTTATGTTAGTACGTGCGATATAGTCAGTTTATATACACACTAGTCAACAGTAGCCATAAAGTGGACACCCTTTTTAAGTGGTTGTAGAGGCAATATTGGTGCTGCTATAGAGTATGGTATTTTGCAGTATCTATAGTCAATGACCAGTGTTGGACTGTTCCACCAGAGTATCCGCCAGTAGGCCCAGGCTCTGACATAACAATGTACCTAATATACTAGAGCTTTCTGTGGTTCAACAGGATACTACTCAACTTTGAGCTGCTTTACAGCCAATTACTTACCACTAATGTCTATTTGTATTGCAATGAAATTAGGGAGTGGATGTGCACATGTTCATATAGAATGATGGTGGTCCCTCTGTTGAGTGCACATTGTTTATTACCATGTGTAGTTCTGTAGACATTTCCACATTGCTTCATGTGCTGCTTCCCTATTGATACGTGAAAGCATCACATACTATAGTCCATCTTACTACAGAGATGTTGCATATGTCTTACAACTTAAAGGTGTTCTGTTTCTATTATCAGATATGATGCAATAAAACTCACCTGCGCGTGACGGTTGAACTTCATGGTCTTGGTACCATCTTTCTAGGCACCCACATTTTTGAGAAAATTGATGTTTTATAAAATGCATATGAGCACCTAGGAGCAATGAGGGTGGTGCCATTGCACCTTGTTGCTCTCAGAGGCTCTACTCACTACTCTTCATGCTGCGCCTCACCACTGAATGACAGTAAAGACCTACTGACGCAAGGCCCGGAAGTCTCGCAGAAACTCATTCGGCACATGTTCTGTACAAGATAAGAGGACCCTTGTTGCTTCTAGGGGCTCATTTGCATATTATAAAACATTAACTTTCTCAAGAAAGTGAGCACCTAGGAATATGGGACTAATAACATGATGTTCGACTGTCAAGTGCACATGTCTCAGGTGAGATGGTTTTATTGCAACATATCTGTCACCAGTTTTATGCCGCTAGGTTCTAACAGCTCCAGCACATGCTGAGTCCTGATATTCATGAGATTGTGGCTTTCTCTGCCCCCTGCCACTGATTGACAGTTTTTGCCAACCGAATAAGCAGCAGGGGTGGCGATAGAGCTGCTTGATACAAGGTTTAAACAAAACAGCTGAGTCAATTAAAGTGACCCAACATTTTGCTAAGGAGACCTGTCACTAGTTTATGCTGCCCTTAGTTAGGACACCATCACACTGGTGACAGATTCCCTTTAATTCTCCAATTGACTCCTATGGTAGACCACACGCTAGATGTACACATAAATAACACGGCTACAGTAACTTTTTTTTCACTTACAATGAAATAGAAAGTTACATCAGTAAATGATCCAAACACAATCAAAACTGAAGATTATTCAACAGTTCTGTTTCCCTGGCAGACTGTGAAATGGCAATCAGGTGTCCAAATAGTTAATGCCAAACTTATCAATGGAAATAGCAGGTTCTCTAATAATTAACATACTTGCACAGGCTCCTGAGGGCAGGAGTTGGAAAATATTATGCCATAATGTATTTTCCACACAAAAACCTATGGTAATATAAAACGTGGTCGTTGAAAGGCAAAACAGTTGGAGACAATATATAGTAATCCATTTAAATGCCGCATAAATATGGCAATAACATTCACAAAGTACAAGTACAAAAACAGCGTTCCACTTTTGGGCAAGTAGTATATAATTTTGTTTCTTTGCCAGAATATGACTGACCCAGATGGCCAGGAGTTTTCATTACTGTTTTTTATGAAGCATCTGTGACTGGCACTTAGGTAGTTATACCTCCTATACTTGTGTTTTATTTCTGAATGTTGGAAGTTATGTACTGTTATTAGATCATTGTATATACACACCTTCCATTTATCCCTCTTTGGAATTTAAATAATCTGAATTATTAAATGTAATAAAATACGAGCATGTCAGGTGACCAATCAACTGCATAGAAAGACACGAGAATGTGAGTCCTTAGTTATTTTCTTCACTATCAATCTCAGTGAATTCATTTGTCTGTTAACTATGGCATGAAATGGGATCAGATCTTCACCTCATTACTGAAAATGGACACATAACCCGACATAGCAAATAACACAAAAGAACTTATTGTTCAAATCATTTAAAAATCAATTTATCCAAGGATCGTATAACAATGACTTCAACCGATGTTTATGGCAACCACTGATCAGTCCCACTCAAAATGACAAACATGGAAACCAACAGACCCCTTGGTTAGTTAATGGAGTGCTTCCGATCCATACCTCCCCTCTGCACCAGTCCGTATCTTGAGGATTGCAGACCCATTCAAGTCAATAGGTCCGCTTCTGTGATACGGAGTGCACACGGACGGTGCCTGTATATTGTGGACCCGCTGTTTGCGGTGCGCAATTCGGGCATGGGGCGCTCGTGTGCATGAGTTTGGTATAGATTTTAAACTAATTTTAAGTTAACACCTGCTAAAAACAAGCCTCATGTTAATCATTAGTGTTTTAGCGAAGCAACGCATTTGAAGAGGAATTCGGTCCGAAGCTTAGGAAATTTCCTTGTGCTTCGTAGTAACAAATCAGTTTTTCCTAAAATGGCCTAGAAAAGCGAGATCACCCAGAATGCCATGCAGCCAGCCAATCCACAGATAGTCATTCCCTGTGATGTCACAGCCCTATAAAACCCCTCATCCTTCTTGGTCTCCGCCATTGTCCTGTGAGCTGAGAATAGGAAGAGACGTGGCAAGTGGGGAGTATCAATTACAGCTTGACAACAGCGCCTCATGCTGTTCATAAGTCGACTTATTGTCTGCTCAGGCATGGCATCCCACTCTTCTTGAAGGGCGGCCCTCACTGATCCCATAGGTTTTTTTTTTTTTTTGTATATTCTCTTTTTATTGAAGTAAAAAGCTTAACATACAATCTCAAAATATCATCATGTGACAATCGTAAGACATTCCACATCCAAATATCAGTTTAACAAGAAAGCCTAAGTACAATATCATATGGTACACTCCAGGTAGTCATGAAAAGCTCCCAGCGAGTGTGGGTGAGGCATGTTTGAGATCGTCGGATAAGTATGAATGAGAAAATAAAAGAAAGAAGGGGTGGGGGAAGAATGAAGAAGAGAAGGGAAGAAGGGGGGGGGGGGGGAGTGTCTCCTCCTTCCTTAATATAACAATTTTTTTTTTTTTATCCCATGCAATAATAGACATCATATTCGCATTAATGTACAAGTAGCTAAGAAGATAGTGGGTCACTAAGTGAGGTCTACAATATAAGTCAACCACTCTATACAAGTCATATACCTGAACATAGACTAAATTTAAATTCCTAGGGAGCGAAACCCCTGAAGAGCCGCCAGGGCTGCCACACCTTCAGAAATTTCGCTCTGGACCAGGATTCCCAATGTGCCAGCTCCTCAAATCTGTACAACTGGTCCACCTTTTCGATCCACTCAGTCATTGTAGGGGGGCGGGTCGTCCTCCATAGCAAGGGGATTAATAGCCTCGCGGCTGTAAGGAATATGGTAGGCAAATTGGACCTCTGTGGGGTGAAGTTTTCTAAGGGGCACCACAATAAGATCAATTTTGGGGCTAGAGTGATATCTATAGAGCAGATTTGCTTAATCATGGCCTGTACTTCTGCCCAGAAAGAATGGATAATAGGGCAGAACCACCATATATGAGATAAGGAGCCCACCGCTCCGCCGCACCTCCAACAGGCATCTGGTATATCCGTGTTAAACTTATGGAGGAGTTCTGGGGTCCTATACCACCTCGTTAGCAATTTGTAAGAGTTCTCTTGTATGGTAATACATCTGTTAAACCCATGAGAGTGGGCAAGTATAAAGGCTTTTTCTGGTTCTGAGAGGTTGATGCCTAGTTCAGATTCCCAGGCCGGTAGGAAGTATAGATTTGGGGCTGAAGTAGACAACATAGCGGTATAAGATAAAGAAATGAGCTTTCTAGGCAATTTTTCCATCCCCATTAGTTTCCCCAACCAAGAATCTTGCGAACCAGTATCAATAGTGAGATCCAGTTTCCTTAAATCTCTGCGAAAATCGAGTAAATGAAGGAAAGGAGCATCATTGACATTGGGCAGACTTAAAGTATATTCCCATTCTATTTTACCTTGAACAGAGGGTAACATAGCAAGAGTGGTTACCGACAGCCTCGACCAGACCCCAGAGGGCTCCCCGACCCCGGCGTGCAAATGCAGCTGTAACAGATCCAATGGCATAGTAACTAGGGGGAAGGTAAGTACACCAGTTTGGAATAACGAGGGCCATAGGTCCATAATACCTCTGACCAGTATGTGTGAGTCTGACCTAGTGCTAATGTCCCTATTTATCCCCCACAAAGTGGCTCTTTCCGAGTGTGATAGTAATACCCTCTCCAACTGCGTGCACAGATCTGGTTGGTGGGATGCCATGAGTGTCAATCCTCTAGACACTTGAATGGCTCTATAGTAAAGTGAAACATCTGGCAGTCCAAAACCTCCAAAACGCTTCTCCTTGGTAAGAGTGCTGTAAGCAATACGCGGAGGTTTCTTGTCCCATAAGAACGAGGAGAATAATCTGCGTATATCAGTGAAATATGTATTAGGCAACTTTATGGGGATAGCCTGGAGCAGATAAAGGAATTTGGGTACTACATAGGTCTTAAGGAAATTCTTTTTCCCCACCCAGGAGAGGAAAGGGATCTTCAGAGAGGCAATCTGCGTCCTTATTTTCTGTAACAGAGGGATATAATTCAGTCCCTTCAGGTCATTTGGGTTGTTAGAGACATGTATGCCTAAATATTGAATGCTCTTTGACGCCCAAGAGAAAGGGGTGGTACGTTG
This sequence comes from Rhinella marina, assembly GCA_900303285.1. NCBI lineage: Eukaryota > Metazoa > Chordata > Amphibia > Anura > Bufonidae > Rhinella > Rhinella marina. The sequence continues at coordinate 72,235 of ONZH01006006.1, forward strand.
TAATTGTTGGACCACGTCTAAAGTGTAGTTAATGTTCAGTGCCTCTGATTTGGAGTAGTTGATTTTAAAATTGGAGATATAGCCAAACTCCCCAAAGATCCCTATTAGGGCTGGAAAAGAGGTCAAGGGATTAGATGTCATTACCAATAAATCATCAGCAAAAGCTGCTGTTAAGTGTGTGTGACCAGCTATTCTCAGTCCCTGAATCATTGGGTTTTGCCTAATCTTTAATAACAGAGTCTCCATGACCAGTACAAACAATGTGGGGGATAATGGGCACCCTTGCCTGGTCCCGTTAAGGATATTAAAAGCGGGGGACAGCGTGCCGTTTATTTTTATGCGAGCTGTGGGTCTCGAGTAGAGGGTAAGTATAGCGTCAATGAATTGATCAGGGATTCCGAACTTTCTGAGGGCTGATGTCATATAAAGCCAGCTAACCCTGTCGAAGGCTTTCTCCGCATCAGTACTCAACAGAGCTAGTGGAGTTCGTGACGTTTTTGCCCAGGATATTAATCGTATAAGGCGTATTGTGTTTTCCTTCCCTTGCCTACCTGCCACAAATCCAACTTGCTCACTATTTATAATCTGAGGCAGTAGTGTTTGCAAGCGCCGTGCTAGTACCTTAGCCCACCACTTCACATCAGTGTTCAATAGTGAAATCGGGCGATAACTCCCGCATTCTAAGGGATCTTTTTTTTCTTTGTGGAGGACTGTAACATGAGCTTCTAATGCTTGTGGTGGTAAGGTAGAGCCTATGAGAAGGGAATTACAAAGCCTTAGAAACTGAGGTACTAGGACATCTCTGAAGGTTTTGTAATATTGTATGGGGAACCCATCAGGGCCTGGGCTTTTTCCAGAGGGGATTGATGATAATACCGCCCGAACCTCATCCTCCGTGATAGGAGCCAGAAGCCCAACAGCATCATCATTCGAAATGGTAGGAATCTGTAAATCAGAAAGAAAGGCCAACGTGGCTTCACCCACTGACCCGGATCCCTGCGCTCCGTCTGGAGCGAGATTGTATAAGGCTTCATAGAACTTCGTGAAAGCCCGAGCTATGTCTGGTGTGGTTTTATGTACCCGGCCTGTATCATCTTTGATCGCTGAGATAAAGGAGTCAGATTGTTGCTTCTTAATCATGGCTGTCAATAGTTTGTTGCCCCTATCACCATACGCGTATGCTTTGAATTTGGCTCTGAGTAGTGCTTTAGCTGAAGTGATGTCCAACAGGTTCTTAAGCTCTGTGCGCAGCTGGGATAACTGCTGGGCCACCGCATCTACCACAGACTTTTTATTAGCATTTTCAAGTTTAGAAATACGTGTGAGTAGGGAGTTTAACAGGGCCGATCGTTTCTTTTTAAGTTTAGCCCCAATTGCAATGAATTCCCCTCTGATCACTGATTTATGGGCCTCCCATAATATAGGTACGGAGACAGGTGCAGAATTATTAAAATCAAAATATTCCTGGATGGAAGCCCTAATATCTGCCGAGCTACTGGGGTCAGCTATGAGCGTCTCATTGAGACGCCAAGTCCATTCTCGTTTAGGTAATTCTCGCAAGGAAATTTCTAAAGAAACCGGTGCAATGATCAGCAACCGTGATGGTACCTATGGAAGCCCTATTTACTGACAATAAGTGGGAATTTGAAATGTACAAGTAATCCAGTCTATGATATGTTTTACCAGTGTGTGAATAGTATGTGTAGTCCCGGTCCAAAGGGTGTATTGTGCGCCAGACATCTACAACCTGGAGGTCCTTCAGAGCCCTCTGGAGTCTGCCAAGCAACCGGAATGAGATGGGGGGTCTCTTACTAGTTGAATCTAAGGAGGGATCAATAGACAGGTTAAAATCACCACCCAGGATCAACAAACCTTCCTTTACTGTAGACAGATGCCTAAGTACCCGAACGAGCCACTGAGCTTGTCCCGTGTTGGGAGCATAGACGTTTGCCAATGTCACTGTAACACCAGCAATCGTCCCCTTGACAAACACATATCTCCCATTGGGATCTGATACCAGTGCCATATGTTTGAAAGGGACATTCTTGCTGATCGCAATACTAGTTCCTCTGCTGGCTGTTGAGTAAGTACTATGGTACCACTGGTTATAATAAGCAGAGGAAAGAGAGGGTGTTTTATGAGTTTTAAAATGAGTTTCCTGAAGGAAGATAATATCTGATTTGTCTCTACGTAGGAGGTTAAGTATTTGAGAGCGTTTCCGTGGCTCGTTCAGGCCTCTAGCGTTTAATGAAGTAATTACAATAGATGCCATATCTCTAATCACAATAGATAGCGTCACTTGTAGAGCTCTTTAAGGAGAGGGAGAAAAAGAGATGTTGAGGGGAAAGAAGGATAGTGAAGATAGAATAAAACAGAAAGACAGCAAGGGAAATAAATAACCAAAGATAAACAATATAGAGCAATCCTCGTAAGGCATCTGTTAATATGTGCTCCCGCAAATACCTAAGGATCTTGAAGTAACGTGAGCCACGCAATGAGGGTGACAATCCTTTAGGTAGGGGGCATTGCGGAGCACCCGAGGACCAATAAGTAGTCGTCGGTAAACAATTGGTAATGGATCAACCAATACCCCAGCATCATTAACAATGTACGGTAACAGTACCCAGTGGTGGGCAAACTTAGATGACAGTCAATCAGTAAGATAACGTAGTAACATCAAACACATGGAGCATGGAAAAAAACGTCTCTGCTACTGAGCAGCTTTCAGCAACCGCATGGCGGGAAAAGTGACCACAGTAGGCCTCTGCACATGAGAGAACCTCTGTGGCCATAACTGAACTGAGTGTTCCACTGCTGGCGTCCAGCTACAAGAAAAAGTACAGCTATAGCCGTAGCTCACTCAGGTCTTGGCTCTGGACGATCCCCGTCTGTTTCCCCCAGCCTTGTTCGGTGAGACGAGGTGCCATGACTCCGGTCTAGGCAGTAGGGGAATCTCTTCCGACTGGTCGGCCGGCATCCAGGATGGCAAATCTATAGGAGGGATGTTTAGTTGCGACCATGCCGCTTTCAAATCTTGTGGTGTGCGGATCGTAATCTGTCTGCCATTTTTCATGACAGCCAGGCCAAAAGGATATAGCCAGCGGAAAGGCAAGGCCGCCGCTTTCAACGCCTCGAGTAGAGGTTTAAGGACCCGCCGTTTAGCCAGGGTAGAGGCTGCTATGTCTTGATAGATAGATATCTCCGCATCTCCAAACACAATCTTAGGAGCGTCTCTGCTCTGCTTCATAATCGCTGCTGTGTCCACAAAGCTTAGTAGTCCGCAGACCACATCCCGAGGGGGCTCATTTGCTTTAGGCTTGGGACGTAAGGCGCGGTGGATGCGCTCAATTATAACAGTGGCCGCCCTCTCCGTTCCCAGCAACGAGCCAAAGATTTCCATAGCCGATCCTCTCAGGTCCTCAGGTGCCACATCTTCAGGTAGGCCGCGGATCCGTAGATTTCTCCTCCGGCTCCTGTTCTCTTGGTCCTCCAATCTCAAAAAGGCCTCGTTAATCAATGTCTTATGGTACACCATGGTGTCTCTCAATTTAGCTTCATAGGACAGAATAGCCTCTTGTCCGTTTTCCAGGGCCACTACTCGATGGCCCAAATGGCGCAGGTCGTCCTTTATATCGGACAAGTCCTGTTTCAGTGGGGCTAAAGCAGTCTCCAGTACATCTTGCAGAAGTGCTTTAGAAAACTGAGGTTCTCTTTGTGAGAGCCTACCTTCCGAAGTGTCCGACATACTTCCTCCATCTGAGAGTTCATCTGTATCCGCGTGGCGCGCTTTCGCCGGCGCCATTTTAGCTCCGTCACCGCTTGGTGCTTTTCTTAGGTATTTGTCCATTTCTGGCTGTCTGGACCTCGACGGAGTGCTAGACCCAGGTTCTCTTGTCTTTTCTTTGCTGGGTTTGCCCATTTTCACTGAGTTACAGCTCTAAATATAGGGTAAATGGCTGAATCCGGTCAGGAGCTCACACACACACAGCCATTCAGCTCTGCGGCAAACTCCGCCCCCCCCATCCCATAGGTTTTTAATGGGATTCAGGTCTGGAGAAAGTGAGGTACCCATCTCCAGCAGCCATTCCCTAATGATGCAACCTCGATGAGCTGATTCATTGTCATCCATGAAGATGAAATTAGGCCTGTGTTCATGCATGACTGGATTAATGATGTTATTCAAGTATTATGACTGTATAGACTAGACCAGGGATGACCAACCTGCTGCCCTCCAGCTGTTGTTAAAGGGGTATTCTCATCTTAGACAATGGGGGCATATCGCTAGGATATGCCCCCATTGTCTTACAGGTGCGGGTCCCAGAACGGAGCGGGGAGCGCTGCGCCTGGAGGACCCCGGGTTTCTGGCCACCACCAGGCACAGCTCCCCGCTGCGCTCATAGAAATGAACGGGAGCGCAGCGTGCAAGCGCGGCCACCGCTCCCATTAATTTCTATGGAGCTCGGCTATTTTCGTCGGCCCCATAGAAATGAATGGAGGGCGGCTGCGCATGCGCAGTGCGCCCCCATTCAGTTCGGGGGCCCCGTTCTGGATATAGGTGCGGGGACCCGCACCTATAAGACAATGGGAGCATATCCTAGCGATATGCCCCCCTTGTCTAAAATGAGAATAACCCTTTAAACTACAACTCCCACCATGACCTGCTGTAGGCCGATAGCTGTAGGCTGTCCGGGCATGCTGGGAGTTTTAGTTTTGCAACAGCTGGAGGGCCACAGGTTGGGCATCCCTGGACTAGACAAACCTGCCGACACTGTAACTCCAACACCACCAAAGGCAAATAGTGGCTGATGCACAGCGCTGTCTTTGACATCTCCAACATCATTGACGGCCATCATTTCTGCTCAGCATGAATTGATTTTCATCAGTGAACAGCACTGAGGCCCACTGGTCTCTCGTCCAGCGTAGATGCTCCCTGGCCTATGCAAGACGATGATGCCTGTGACTGGTGGTGTAGTCAGGTACCCCTGCAGATCGTCTAGCACGCGGACCACTGTAAACAGTTTCAAATGGTCTGATGTGACACTTGGGTGCTTCTCACCTCCCTTAAATGTTCTTGGAGTTGTGTGTTATTCATCATCTGGTTCCGCAGGGCATTGTTCACAATGAAGCGGTCATCAGTCTGGGATGTAGTCAAAGGACATCCACTTCTATGTCTTTTTGTGACTCTTCCAGTCTCTCTGTATCTCTGTTGCAACCTGCTGTTGACACTCTGCGACACTCTAAGCTCAGTGGCTACTTCCGTCTGAGAACATCCTGCTTGAAGCCTCACAATGGAGAGGTACTGTTGATCAATTGTTAGGTGTCTTCTTGGTCTTATAAATGTGAACAGCATGATGATGAGGACTGTTTAACCCCTTAAGGCTGAAGCTACTTTTACACTTAATGCCGAAGCCACATTTTTTAAATCTGCCATGTGTCACTTTATCAATTCATAACTTTGGGATTCTTTCACCGATTCGACTGATTCCAAGATTGTTTCTTCGTGACACATTGTACTCCACGACAGTGGTAAATTTGAGTCAATATAAATCACCTTTATTTATAAAAAAAAATCCTAAATTTACAGAAAATTTGGAAAAATTTGTAATTTTCAAACTTTGAATTTCTCTGCTATTAAGGCAGATAGTGATCCCTCACAAAATAGTTATTACTTTACATGTCCCATATGTCTACTTTATGTTGCCATCATTTTGTAGATGTCATTTTATTTTTTGGGGATGTTAGAAGGCTTAGAATTTTAGAAGCAATTCTTTAAATTTTTTAGAAATTTTCCAAAACCATTTTTTTAAGCACCAGTTCAGTTCTGAAGTCACTTTGTGGGGCTTACATAATAGAAACCACCATACATGACCCCATTTTAGAAACTACACCCCTCAAGGTTTTCCAAACTAATTTTACAAACTGTGTTAACCCTTTATGTATTCCACAAGAATTAAAGGAAAATGGAGATGACATTTCAAAATTTCACTTTTTTGCAGATTTTCCATTTTAATCCATTTTTTCCTGTAACACATCAAGGGTTAATAGCAAAAAAAAACTCAAAAACTATTACTCTGATTCTGCGATTTACAGAAACACCCCGCATGTGATTGTAAACTACTGTATGGGCGCATGGCCAAGCGCAGAAGGAAAGGTGTGCCAGATGGTTTTTGGAGGGCGAATTTTGCTGGACTGGTTTTGAGACACCATGTCCCATTTGAAGCCCCCCCGATGCACCCCTACAGTAGAAACAACCAAAAAGTGCCCATATTTTGGAAACTAAGGGATAAGGTGACAGTGTTATTGATACTATTTTGGGGTACATATGATTTTTGATCACTTTATATTACACTTTTTGTTAGGCAAGGTAAACAAAAATGGCTGTTCTGGCTCAGTTTTTTTTTTTTTTTTTTACTGTGTTCACCTGAGGGGTTAACTAATGTGATATTTTTGTAGAGCAGGTTGTTACGAACGTGGCAATACCTAACCTGTATAGTTTTCTTTTATTTATTTAAGTTTTACACAATAATATCATTTTTTAAACAAAAAAAATCATGTTTTAGTGTCTCCATTGTCAGAGCTGTAGTTTTTTTATTTTTTGGGCAATTGTCTCAGGTAGGGGCTCATTTTTTGCGGGAAGAGGTGACAGTTAGATTGGTACTATTTTGAGGGGTATATGCCTTTTTGATCGCTTGTTATTACACTTTTTGTGATGTAAAGTGACAAAAAATGGCTTTTTTGACCCTGTTTTTATTTTATTTTTTTTACTGTGTTCACCTGAGGGGTTAACTCATGTGAAATTTTTGTAGAGCAGGTTGTTACGGACGTGGCGATACCTAACATGTATAGTTTTTTTATTTATTTAAGTTTTACACAATAATTTCATTTTTGAAACAAAAAAATCATGTTTTAGTGTCTCCATTGTGAGAGCTGTAGTTTTTTTATTTTTTAGGCAATTGTCTCAGGTAGGGGCTCATTTTTTGCGGGAAGAGGTGACGGTTAGATTGGTACTATTTTGAGGGGCATACACCTTTTTGATCGCTTGCTATTACACTTTTTGTGATGTAAAGTGACAAAAATAGCTTTTTTGACCCTGTTTTTATTTTTATTTTTTTACGGTGTTCACCTGAGGGGTCGGGACATGTGATATTTTTGTAGAGCAGGTTGTTACGAACGTTGCGATACCTAACATGCTTGGGGTATTTTTTTATCTTTTTTTACTCATTTCAAATTTGAGTTTTGGGGGGAAAATGGGATTTTTTTTTAACTTTTTTTACACTTTTTTTTAATTTTTTTTACACTTTTTTTAAAAACTTTCTTAGACTCAGACCCACTTGGTTCTTGGCTCTGATTGTTCTATTACACCATGGCAAGCCAGACGCTTCTGAAAGCGTCCGGTTGCCATGGTAACCATCGGGACGCTGCCACAGCAGAGCAGCGTCCCAATGGGAGGGAGAGGGAGCTTCCTCCCTCTCTTCTGGCCACACCATCGGCGCTGCCAGTGCACCGCAGCGCCCGATGGGAGAGGGAGGGAGCTCCCTCCCTGTTAACCCCTTCCATACAGCGGTCCCTACGGACCGCGGCATGGAAGGGGTTAAACTGCTGACATCGGTGCCCGCCCGCACATCGCCCGCCCATTACCCCCCCCAATCGGCCATCAGAGAAAACAGTGGGGTGGGGGGGGGATATATATATAATATATTGTTAAATTTATTTATTTTTTTATTTTACAGTTTATTTCAGTTACGATCGCTGTGATTGGCTAGTCTGAACAGACTAGCCAATCACAGCGATCGCTAGCCCGGGACCGCCCCCATTGGTCCCGGGCTGGTTAGCTGAGACCCCTGGCTGTAAGTAACAGCCAGGGTCTCAGCACTG
>ONZH01006008.1:0-44055 GCA_900303285.1 Rhinella marina
AAAATATAATATTTGTGTCATTCTCAAAACTTTTGGCCATGACTGTATAGGGAGACTGCAGGGACGGTGCAGGCTCACTATAATCACCCTGTGCATCTTTTTCACCTTCTGTGCCATTCATTCTTAATCTGTACTGTTATACATAGACTGACTCTGCATCAGACTCAGTGTCAAAAAGCAGTCTAATATATAGGCTTGTTTATCTAGTTCATCTGCTGCACTATTCATACTTAATCTATTCTGTTATACTGTACATAGAGTGACTGTGTGTGTTTATCTAGTTCACTTGCTGCGCTGTTAATAATTAATCTGTTCTGTTATAGATAGACACTTTGGTTAATAAATAAGCAATTATCATTCTACTGTCTGTGGCATGTCCAGATTGATATTTAACCACTTCTGTTAAACAGTTACTGTGATTAAGTGTTACAGAGCTGTTTTATTTAACAAAGGTGCTGGCTTCCTCGTGGGCTTACATTTAACCATTTTCTACAGCTAAAATGTAGAAAACGATGAATGAGGCGGGCTGCCTTCCCCGTACCCATGCCACGCTCACTTTTTTAGACCTGGTATGAGAAAGATTGCAGCATAACTAACCGGTTCACCGCAATCTGCGGCAGAAATATGCCTACTATATGCATATTTCAGGTTGATAAAAGACCCCCTTAGTCTTTTACCAAATAAATTAGTCTTCTCCAGTATTACATTCCTCGATCCCTATGGTGAATGACATTTAACGGTTAACGCAAATCTTTTGGCAAACGGTAGACAAACCACAATCCCTTTAGTGCAGCCCCAGACATGTAAGAGCATTACAGAACAGTTAATGCTGAATGCACTTCCAGGAATTCTCAAATAACTCCTTGTATTAGATTAAAAACAAATGGGCCAAACTTGTTGGTTAGATCAAACATGGCATCTGAAATATTGCCATACAGGAGGAGTGTCATTGGTTATTTGAATGAACCACACAAATCACTCCACCAACTCAACTCAAATTCATTGTTGCTAATATGTTCTTTCAGTCAGTGTTTGGTCAGTGTTTTAAATCAGTATTTATTCAGAATTTGCAAGCCAAAAGCAGGAGTGGGTCCAAAGCACAAATGAGATGCAAAAAATTACATTAAATGTTATCTCTGTTTTGGACCGACACCTGTGTTTTTGGCTTATAATTACTGATCAAATACTGATGCAAAACACTGACAAAATACTGACGTCTGAAAGAGGCTTTATGGATGCTCAAAATACAGGATTTTTTTGGTTTTTGTTTTATGTTCTTCTGACAGATCAGAAGAACGGAAACATTAACAGTCATGTTAACACAGCCTTACTGCCACTGCTACTGCTCCCCTTCCTCGCTGGACCACTTTTGTCATGGTTACTGCCACTGCTACTGCTGCCGCCACTCTGTCATGAGGCCACTACTGTTACTGCTACTACCTTATAAGCTTCAGGTGATACAGTTGTATGTGCAGCAGCCACTACGTTCAGGGCCCGGACAAAGTGTCTGGGCCCCAAGCCCCAGATGTTTTGACCTAGTAAAACCCCTGGCAGAGTCTAAAGTAAGTAAACTACTTTTCAACACAAAATAAAACATTCACTTATCAGCCTTTCATTGGCAGACTGACAATGCTTTTTTAGCATGGTTAATATTGATTACTATTTGGCAGGTAGTTATATAAATATATATGTATTGGTTTGCATAATGTGTTTGTGGAAAATCTTAAATATGGCCAGAAGTTGTTTTGTCTATTTTACTATAAAATTCCAGTCTGGAAGAATTAAACTGGAAACTGCTGTATTCATTTATGTTATTGTTTCAATTTGTGCAGCACATTCAGAAGTTAAATGGAGTTATTGTACAGTAGAGTTTTGAGAGTATTAGGGAACATGTCTAGCCACAGTCCAATTTTGAAGCACATTTCTATATTTCAGTGTAGCTTTTCGTGTAGCTTTTTATAGCCAGTTCTTTAGATGATGGTGTCTAAATAGACATAACTGAATGTTTACTGTGCTTGGGACTGGCAATGAATGTCACATCTTAACAGAATTCAGAGAATCCAGAAAAATGTGATTTGCCACTAGTCAATCGTAAAAACTATCCTGCCAATAAGAGACAGCTTTGACACAACTCTTGATGAATCAAAGCAGCAAAATTCCATAATCTCTGTGAGATGCCGCTGGAAGGATTGCTATAGAAGATAAGAAGTAGAAGTGATACCTGGGTCCTAGAGCTTGATGGACTCTACAGGTTTCTAAGCAACATAAGACACTAATATTTGCACATGGAACAAATACATATGCTATATATTTTCTTTCTTTTCTTCTACTAGTTATATGTCTGACTATACAGTAGACTAATTTTACTCAAAAATGTACAGTTTTTCATTTTCAGTGTGCTTCGTAAAACATAGATGTAATTATGATGCTGCTGGAGGCATCATAGATATAGGGGCAGTGTCGGACTGGGGTGTCTAGGGCCCACTAGTAAAATTGATTTTGGGGGCCCACCGTACGGATACATTCAAATATTATCTGCTCACACAGCAGCAAAATGCTACCAGATGATTGAATATGGGGGTCCCTGTAGCAACTTTGAGAAGGTAGGTTCTAGGGAAAAGAGTATACTGTCTAGATTTCCTCTATACCTAGAAGTCATCTCAACTCTGATTGTGTCTATAATAATAAACTGCAGAGTTTCTTTAATAATCTATCAAGTTTTTTTTTTATATGAACATATGCTGGTTGAGGTGCTGTATAGAGATAAGCGAGCACTAAAATGCTCGGGTGCTCGTTATTCGAGTCGAATTTTTCCCAATGCTCGGGTGCTCCTTTCGAATAACGAACCCCATTGAAGTCAATGGGAGACTCAAGCATTTTTTGCAGGGGACCAAGGCTCTGCCTAGGGAAGGCTGGGTGAAAACCTGGAAACCTCAGAAAATGATGGAAACACCACGGAAATGGACAGGAAACAGCAGGGGCAGCATGCATGGATGCCTCTGAGGCTGCCTAATCGTACCATTACCCCACATTCTGGCCAACAGCCTTGGGGTGACCCTCAAGACAATTGTGCTGACCCAGACCAAGATGGGCAAGGCACATGCGCTTGCACATGTTAGGAAAGCACCCAACTAGGTGCAACAAAGGTCCATCGCCGCCTGCGGGTGACACCACTGCCCATGATGGCACTGCTGTCCTATCCCCTGCCCCACGATGCAGGCATAAGCCTGACACAGCGTGGTGACAGTGTGGTGGTGACACCAACAAGTGACCAAGTTAGATTGAGGTAGCAGGTGAACCACCCAAAAAATTACCCTGACACAGCATGGCGGTGAACCCAGAGTGACCAAGTGAGACTGAGGTAGCAGGTGAAGCACTTAAAATTTTACCATGACACGGAATGGCGGTGAACGTCAGACGCCGCCTGCATGAGATTAGGGATAGAGCTGCTGTCTGTCAGGGAGAGTGTTAGGGCCGGAATTTAGATGTTGGTTAGGCAGAAATCACCCACAAAGAACCCAACAGCCCTTCTAAGGACTACAAGCACCTTTTTTTTTTGGTCTCCTCCTGGCTGCTGCATGAGATTAGGGATAGAGCTGCTGTCTGTCAGGGAGAGTGTTAGGGCCTGAATTTAGATGTTGGTTAGGCAGGAATCACCCACAAAGAACCCAACAGCCCTTCTAAGGGCTACAAAGACTTTTTTTTTAGCCTCCTCCTGGCTGCTGGCTGGGACTTGTAGTGCAGCGACCGCCATCTTGGCTGCACACTGTTAGGGCATGAAATTAGAATGTGGTTAGGCAGGAATCATCCACAAAGAACCCAACGCTCCTTCTAAGGGCTACAACGACCTTTTTTTTTTGCCTCCTCCTGGCTGCTGGCTGGGACTTGTAGTGAAGCTACCGCCATCTTGGCTGCACACTGTTAGGGCGTGAAATTAGAATCTGGTTAGGCAGGAATCATCCACAAAGAACCCAACGCTCCTTCTAAGGGCTACAACGACCTTTTTTTTGGCCTCCTCCTGGCTGCTGGCTGGAACTTGTAGTGCAGCGACCGCCATCTTGGCTGCACACTGTTAGGGCGTGAAATTAGAATCTGGTTAGGCAGGAATCATCCACAAAGAACCCAACGCAGTGAAATATTCTGTTGTGTGCTGCACAGTAGCCAGAGTGTAGAAAATATACGTTTTATCTCTCAGTTATATATCATACAGTGCAGTGAAAAATTGAGTGATTTGCGGTACAATAGCCGCCGTCTAAAGACTACGTTTTTTTTCTAAGTTATATATACTACAGTGCAGTGAAAAATTCTGTCGTGTGCTGCACACTAGCCGGAGTGTTGAAAATATACGTTTTTCGTCTCAGTTATACATTATACAGTGCAGTGCAAAATTCTGTCGTGTGCTGTACACTAGCCGGAGTCTAGAAAATATACATTTTTTCTCTCATTCATAAATCCTACAGTGCATTGAAAAATTGTGTGGTGTGCGTTATACTAGCGGCAGTCTAGAGAATACGTTTTTTCTCTCAGATACATTTAATACAGTCCAGTGAAAAATTCTGTGGTGTGTGGTACACTATCCGCAGTCTAGAGAATACGTTTGTGGCCTCAGATATTAATTCGACAGTTTAGTGATTACACAAAATGTTGAACCCAAGGGCTAAGGGTCGAGGACATGGGCATCCAAGTGATGTAGGGGGGCAGAGGCCGTGGCCCTGGGCAGGGTGACACAGTAACTACTGATGAGGGAGCAGTGGAACGCTGCAAAGTTTTGCTCCCTAGCTTCATCTCGCAACTTACAAGGTCACGTGGTACACCACTATTGAAACCACAACAGTGCGAACAGGTGATGACATGGATAGCGGATAATGTGTCCAAGTAATTTATCCACCACCCAGTCTTCCACACAGTCCACCCACTTTAGCCAAGGGAGTAGACCTCTGGCTCCTCCAGCTCAACCTCCTTCCCCCCAGCCTGCCCCTTGTTGGGGTGTGGGAGTCGTTGCCGTTAGAAACAGTCCTCACTCAGGTCTTGGCAAAATAAGCTCAGGTTTATTTTTGAGCAAAAACAAAACAAATTAACAAAAACAAAGTTCAGGAGAATAAGGGGTTAAGTTGCAGCTACCTTAGGATTAAGTAGCACCCCAGCTCTCAGCTCATCCAGTCTAAACCTACATACAAGTGCACTTATATACAATTTACCAGTTCCCAGAATCCATCAGTCTTAAAGGAACATGCATTTGGTTTAAAACAGAAATATTGCACATAAATCATACATTAAACTACATAAAACACAAAGCTTTCTAGCTGTCTCCTTTTAAAATAAAAAATGAGCTTACAATATATATACATTTTACCAAATTATACCAAACATAACATAAGAACATAAACCCACTAGGTTTGGCTGCAGCTTTGCCTCACCTGGCAATAATTAGCAGCACCCTATATAAACCCAGCACACCCTCTCCTCAGGTTTAGTCTCCTGCAGGTAAGTAGCTGGTAATGCTGTGTGTTTGGTGGTGGGGAATACTGAGCTAGTTTGTCTGAGGAAATGATAGTGGGCAGAGACAAAGGTTTGCTGGCCAGCATGTGAAAAAAGAGAGAGAAAGATACATACATACAGATAGACAGACTTGCTCACTATTAACCCCTCAACACCCCTCCCATGGAAAATATGGATTCAGATCCGGCATACTCACAGGAAGTCTTTTCAGGACCCTACCCAGAGACACAAACCACTGCTCAACAGCAACCTGAGCTGTTGCTCTGTCCCAATGCCCAAAATTTAGAACTTTCGCAGTCTGTGGGTGATGAGAGTGTGCACTTAGTGCAAGTAGTGCGTCAAGAGGTGTCGGATGATGATGAGACATGGTTGTCAGACATTGACGTTGTTGTCAGGGCAGTAAGTCCGAGGGGGGAGCAGAGTGAGGAATCGGAGGAAGAGCAGGTGGATGATGAGGTGACTGACCCGAGCTCGGTTGGTAAGCCTAGTCAAGACAGTGCTTCTGAGGGGGAGGCAAGTGCAGCACCAGAACAGGTGAAGAGGCAGTGGGGTGGCCAGAGGGAGAAGCAGGGCCAGAGCAAGTAGATCAGCAACTAATATACCCAACGAATGGATCTTATTCATTACATATAACAACATATGTTATGTTGATAACACCATTTAAGGCGGACTAGATATATGTCCACACTATCCAATGGACAAAAGGACATAGGATTACCATATATTGACGAATGGGACATAACACAGCATACTTTTGATCAATTGATCATATTTTTATATTTTTATTTTTTGTATTTTTATATTTGCAATTTTTTATTTTCCATATTATATGTGTTGATTTTTATAACACCAGCGCTGGGGGAATGTATTAATGTATTTATATAATAAACTGTACTGAATACTGGAAACCTTTCCCATATATACATTTATATATTTAACTCTTCCAATTGGTATAACATATCATATTTGGAATATAACACATTCTCTCCAATACAACAACTTGACTATATATACAGAACCGAATGTAGAGGAGTGCTCATCACCAACGTATACATATTCTTAGAAATTATATATAAGGCGAAGGGTATAGCCTGGTGATTAGAAGCACCCCACATATCCATCAATAGTGGACTGGTGAGCCACTACCTATACTTTATTGTACTCTTTCTCATTTATACCCAAGTAGTAGAGCTCCCGGACTCACTATAATGGACATTTGGACATGCATAGAGAATAAATGTAAAACTGTAGAAGCTTTCAACTTTGACCAAGGGGAACATCTACAAGTAACATACACAACACAGAAATCCAATGACGACATTTTTAGGGAGTTAGAAAGATTACTACACAAACAACTACGCCAGAAATGGGAAATTAGATCCCTCAATCAATACTTAGAGAATAATATCATTCCCAAAGGTCTGTCACTTTTAAAAGAACCAGCTCAAGATTTACACAGCATAGAATTCAATAAAGAATGGGACACTTTTTTGACAACCCAATCACGAGTCCTAGTCACTATGATCATCAAAAGAAGGACTGAAATACTCCAACAAATTATATTACAAATAAATGAATTGAAAACGACTATAAACACTTTATCACAAGACGAGAATTTCCAAAAATGGGAAGAAAGAATATGTAGAGGATTAGACATATTGGAGAAAGAAATAATTAATAAAAAAACGAAAAAACTCAATTGGAGAAAACAACAAATAGAAAAGACAGAACCAAGACCCATAGACACTAAATCTTATGCTGATATAGTGAAAAACAAAACATACAATAACTATAAGCCACACAACACTACTTCTCAGTCGACCATCACATCTAACAGATTTGAACCCCTAGCACAACCCCTTTTTTTAGATCAGACACCCCCTCACCACAGGATAAGGACACAACAGAAATCACCACCAACAGAACAGAGACACAGGAAACCACAATCCCCACACCACAGTTACAACTTGCAGTATCGACAAGAACAGACATACACGAACAAACAAACACCACTGAGACACAGAACCCACTACAATCACAATCAATACTCATCATACCAACACCAATATCAGAACCAACAAACAAATCACCAATACCAAAACCAACAAACAAACTACCACAAAACAAGATCAAAAACCCAATCATACCAATACGAAAAAAGACACGGAGAGGACAGAGGAAAAATAACCAGGGTGGTACACAACAACTCCCACTAATAGAAGACAATGTCATTAATTTAAGTAAACACACACTCACCACATCACAAAAAAATCTATTGAATAAAGGATTAAAATATGCCCCAACAAACAAATTGGATAAATTCAACACATTTATAGGTGTAGAAAAATTTATAAGGAAAATATGTTTAAAGAAATATTTCATTAAGAATCCCATTGAACGAGAAATGAATGAGACCACAATATATACTCATACAAGTCTCAGAGAAAAATCGAAGAAATTCCCTAGACAAGAAATAAGCGATGAGATAGTGACATTCAGAAAAAATGTAGAAACAGATATCAGGAAAATAAAATCAGGTCGAATTAGGAACAATTTAAAACAAGAAGAAATCAAAGCCATTAGGGAATTACAAGACATTAATGAAATAACTATACGTCCCGCAGACAAAGGAGGAGCCATTGTGATTACACAAAATGTTGAACCCAAGGGCCAACAAAATACTGAAGATTATAACAAGGAATGTATTAGACAATTAACAGATGCTAACACATACAACAAGTTAACTATAGATCCTACAAACACATTTCACAAACAGTTAATGGAACTTTGTGATAGAGGTCTCAAAAGTAACATATTATTACAGAAGGAATATAATTATATTACTACTACTCCCCAACGCCTTCCAGTGTTCTACTGCTTACCCAAAGTTCATCAAAACAAAACAAACCCACCTGGTAGACCCATTATTTCCGGTATTGGTTCTATAACATCGAATTTATCACAATACATAGATAGACTATTACAACCCACTGTAGAACAGCTACCATCATACATTAAAGATACAACATCAATTTTACATTCATTAGAGGAATTAGAAGTAGAACCTCACTGGATTATAGGCACAATTGATGTAAATTCACTCTACACTTCCATTAAACACGAACTAGGTATACAGGCTATGAAAAGACATCTTACAGATAACCATATATTTACAGAGGACCAAATAGAATTCATTTTGGAAGGCATTGAATTCATATTGACCCATAATTATTTCAATTTCAACTTAGATTACTACATTCAGCTACAAGGAACCGCCATGGGGACTAGATTCGCCCCCAGTTATGCCAACATTTTCATGGCACAATGGGAAAAAGACATCATATTGCCCAAACTGGGGGTGAGTCTGGTCCTTTGGCGCAGATACATAGACGATATTATATTCGTATGGAAAGATACAAAAGAAAAATTAACAACATTCTTGGACGCTTTGAACCATAACGACTATAACCTCACATTTACCAATAATACTAGCAACAAACAAGTAGAATTCTTAGATTTATGTGTAAACATCTGCAACAATAAAATAATTTACAACACATTTCAAAAAGATGTAATGAAAAATAGCTACATCCCATTTGGGAGCTGCCACTTACCGCGATGGCTCCTAAATGTACCAACAAGTCAATTTAGAAGAATCAAAAGAAATTGCACTGATATAAAAAAATTTGAAGAAGAAGCAGAAACAATGAGGGAACAATTCATTAAAAAAGAATATCCACTAACTGCATTAGAAAGATCTTTAAACAAAGTTAAAAACATGGACAGGAAGTTATTTTTTCAACCAAAACCAAAAGAAATCCAAAAGACCGAATACAGCGATCATCTGAAAGTAATACTACCATTTAATGCACAATATAAAATAATAGAGCAAATAATTAAAAGACATTGGCCAATTTTAGCCAAAGACAAAATAATAGGATCACTTATATCCGCGACTCCATCCATAGTATACACAAAGGCTCCGAATTTAGGTATTAAAATCGCCCCCACAGTTAAAAATAGAAAAACAAAAGACAACCAAACATGGCTAGATGTAAAAGGATTTTTTAGGTGTGGAATATGCATTAACTGCAAAGCCACGAAATTTTCAAGAAAAACACAAAAGGTAACATCCACAATAAATGCATACAGTTATGAAATCAAAGAATGTTTAACCTGCAACTCAACAGATGTAACCTACCTACTCCAGTGTACTTGTGACAAACAATACATTGGAAGAACCAAAAGACCATTGAAAAAGAGGGTTGCAGAACATATTAATAATATAAGAAAGGGCTACGAACTACATACGGTCTCTAAACATTTTAAAGAACACCACGATCAAAATCCAAAAGATCTCACCTTCGTAGCTCTTGAGAGAATTCCTAGACAATGGAGGGGTGGTAACCATATTAACAGTATGTCCAGGTCAGACTCAAGGAAAATCTTTGAATTCGACACCATAGTTCCAAAGGGACTCAATGCGGATATGGAGTTATTTGGATTCCTGTAGATATTGGGATGGGTGCCCCTAGAAGACGGGACATCAAGGACCGGCTGTTTAATTACCAGCTCCTTGATCTCCCCTCCTCAGGAGGTTCCCATCCCCACACGCCAATCTTCACCCACAATTTTTGGAAAAGAAATATAAAGAGAGTGAAAATAAATAGAACACACTATAGTTTAAAACAACTTTTGAAAATAATTTATAAACAAAGATAGTCCCTGTCTACATTTTTACTCACTTGCATTCTCAGTCACTTGCATCCTCGGTCACTTATATCCTTTTTGAAACATAAAGAGAATGAAACAAAGCATATTAACTTATGGAGATAGTCCCTGTCCACATTACTTTTATTCATTTATTTACTTTTATATCCCTTACTTTTATTCACTTTTATTCACTTGCATCCATACTTTTAATTCACTTGCATCCTTAGTTACTTATATTCACATTCCCTGGAAGAAAAAAATAACAAAGAGATAAAAGAAAAGAAAAGAGAAAAGAAAAACAAACACGCACAAACAAATAAAAAACCAAAGAATAAGATAAGAAGGGGTTTAGGTATATATAATTTACAGTATATACTGGCGTATAAGACTACTTTTTAACCCCTTAAAATAATGGCTACAGTGGGGGGTCGTCTTATACGCCGGATATACGGGGGCCGCACTGTGTGAGGTGTTTTTTTTTTCCCCGTCAGCGCGTAGAGAGCCCTGCTCTTAGCATACTGAAGTAGCATACTATTCTCTATATTCTCAGGAGGATTTTGAAGGCTTTTAAAGGGAAACTGTCATGCCAGCAAGACCTGTTACAATATCGCAGCTTACAGTTATGATCACCAGGCACTTGCTCTCTTGTTTGTTTTGCAAAGTTTTAGCTTTACCGTACATGTTTGAAACAACCTTATGTTTATAAGTGACAGTTTTGCTGCTATATACAGTACCTGCATGTCATATGCATTTGAATTAAAATTAACATGTTGAAATCAAAGCAGACTTTTTTTCATTTGGGAGAGGGGTAGTCTTATACAGTGAGTATATACCAAATTCTATATTTTTAGGGCAGAAGTTGGGGGTCGTCTTATACGCCCAGTCGTCTTATACGCCGGCATATACGGTATATTTAGAGACATAGATATCTATAAAATACTTACCTAGCAACTATGGTGCCACTACATACTTATTCCCTCCATGACAAAGGCCGGGAATACACAACAATCTATGGACAGCCTTCATCTATAATCTCATATACTTGCATCCCTAATTTACCTGCATCCATATCTCTTCAAAATGAGAAAACAACAATTAGATGTAAAGGAATGGAAAGCAGGAAAGAAGGAATATAAACACACAAAGACACACACTTATTTGAATTTCACTGATTGAACTGTGAAATAATGACAGACAGACATTGCTTTTAATTTTGCTTTTAATTTTGAACACTGAATAAAATATATATGTGAATATATGAACACAACATACATTGTTTGTGTGGATTACGATGACTATATGTCCACAATGTTAATTCGGAACCCCCCGAAAAATAGGAGGGGCTTATTTGAAAAGGTTATAAATGTGCCAGAGAAATGGGCGAAATCCACAAGACCACTGAGGAAGGGGCAAGCGTGGCCCTGAAACGCGTTTGGTTTATTTATTTATTTATTGATACCCTGTGGATTAATCATCACGGCACAACATTGTGGTACAAAACAACTGTTCTTTAAAAGGACCTTGCTTGTATACAGCTAAATAGGAAAATAAGTACCATTAAGAACAGTTGAAGTGCAGACATCAATGAAATCATATGCGCAGCACTAACTCCGAATTTCAAATCAAAGCAACACGTGGGACGCCACGGGAAGCGCCTGGCCGGCTGACACCGCAGATATCGCGCATACACAGCAGAACCCCGGAGAAGCAGCGCATCCAGAGAAAAATTAACCACTGCGCATCGGACCACACATCCCCATTGGGAGGGTAACGTACTGAAAATATAACATTTTGCTCGTAATATACCCAACGAATGGATCTTATTCATTACATATAACAACATATGTTATGTTGATAACACCATTTAAGGCGGACTAGATATATGTCCACACTATCCAATGGACAAAAGGACATAGGATTACCATATATTGACGAATGGGACATAACACAGCATACTTTTGATCAATTGATCATATTTTTATATTTTTATTTTTTGTATTTTTATATTTGCAATTTTTTATTTTCCATATTTTTCATATTATATGTGTTGATTTTTATAACACCAGCGCTGGGGGAATGTATTAATGTATTTATATAATAAACTGTACTGAATACTGGAAACCTTTCCCATATATACATTTATATATTTAACTCTTCCAATTGGTATAACATATCATATTTGGAATATAACACATTCTCTCCGATACAACAACTATATATACAGAACCGAATGTAGAGGAGTGCTCATCACCAACGTATACATATTCTTAGAAATTATATATAAGGCGAAGGGTATAGCCTGGTGATTAGAAGCACCCCACATATCCATCAATAGTGGACTGGTGAGCCACTACCTATACTTTATTGTACTCTAGATCAGCAACTGTTTCACGTAGTGAAGCTCCCGTGCCGAGGACTAGATGTTCGCAAGTCTGGAGGTTTTTTAAAGAATGTGAGGATGACTGACGGACTGTGGTGTGCAACCTGTGCCACACCAGGATCAGCAGGGGAGCCACCACAACCAGCCTAACCACTACCAGCATGCGCAGGCATATGAGTGCTAAACACATGACTCAATGGAACCAAGGCCGTTCACCTCCTGCGTATCACACCACTGCTCCTACCCCTTTGTCACATGCTGGCTCAGCGAGTCAACCCCCTGCCCAGGACCCCAGCATGAGCGCCTCCCACCCTACAACCACCCCTTCACCTCCACGATTCTCCACATCCTACACCAATGTGTCCCAGCGCAGCCTTCAGCTGTCTTTGCATCAGACATTGGAGCGCAAGCACAAACGCAAATACTATACCACCCACCCACCCACATGCACAAGCCCTAAACGTCCACATTTTAAAACTGCTGAGCCTGGAGATGCTGTGATATAGACTGGTAGAGACTGGGGCTTTCCGCAACCTGATGGCGGTGGCTGTCCCTCGGTACTTGGTCCCCCACTATTTTTCACGATGTGCCGTCCCAGCCCTACACCAGCACGTGTCAGAGAACATCATCCGTGCCATGACCAATGCGGTTACTGAGAAGGTCCACCTAACCACGGACACGTGGACAAGTGCTGGCGGGCAGGGACACTATATCTCCCTGACGGCACATTGGGTTAACTTGGTGGAGGCTGGGATCGAGTCTGACCCTGGGGCCGTTCATGTAATGCCCACACCAAGGATTGCGGGGCCTACCTCGGTCATGGTTTCTCAGACTTATTATGCCTCTTCCTCCAACCCCTCCTCCTCCTACTCTCAAATACAATCTGTGAGCACGGCGCCTTCAGTCGGTAGCTCTAGGCGCAGCAGCACTGCCGTGGGTAAGCGCCAACAGGCGGTGCTGAAACTGCTGAGCTTAGGTGACAAGAGGCACACCGCCCAAGAGCTGTTACAGGGCATCACGGCACAGACCGATCTTTGGCTGGTGCCGCTGAAACTCAAACCAGGCATGGTTGTGTGTGACAACGGGCGTAACCTGGTGGCAGCTCTGCAACTCGGCAGGCTCACACATGTGTCATTATACACCAATACTATTTCCCAAAGTAACAACAACCCATATAAACACTGCATATAAAACCTGCCTGGCCCACGTGTTCAATCTTGTGGTTCAGCGGTTTCTCAAGACCTACCCCAATTTGTCAGATTTGCTCACCAAGGTGCGACGCATCTGTGCGCATTTCCGCAAGTCAACCACAGATGCTGCCACTCTCAGGGCAGTTCAACGGCGCTTATGACTGACAGCTCACTGACTGTTGTGCGACGTGCCCACACAATGGCATTCCACATTACACATGTTAGCCAGGGTTTACCAGCAGCGAAGAGCAATTCTAGACTGCCAGATGACAACTTCCACAAGAACTGGTAGTCAGGTTAGTCAGCTTCTTCAAGTGTACAATGAGGAGTGGACGTGGATGTCTGATATCTGTCAGGTGTTAAGCAACTTTGAGGAGTCAACACAGATGGTCAGCGGCGATGTCGCCATTATCAGCGTCACCATCCTGCTGCTTTGTCTGCTGAAAAAGTCACTGCTCAGCATGAAGTCAGAGGCTTTGCTCTTGTCACAGGAGATAGGGGAAGAAGATACGTTGCTTGATAGCCAGACCACCCTCAGGTCTGTTTCTCAGCACGTACTTGAGGAGGAAGAGGATGAGGAGGAAGAGGAGGAAGAGAAGGAAGAGAAGGAGACTGTTGGCGAGACTGAAGAGGGTACCTATGCTCATTCCTTCTTATCTGTTGAGTGTGTATGGGCTGAAGAGGAGGAGTTGGAGGAGGAGGAGGAAATGGAGAGTCAGCCTATTGAGGAGATTATTGCATGTTGGGACTCTGGCGCACATGGCTGACTTCATGTTAGGCTGCCTTTCCCGTGACCCTCGCGTTAGAAGCATTTTTGACAACACCGATTACTGGGTGTTCACCCAACTGGACCCCCGGTACAAGCAGAACTTTTCCACTCTCATTCCTGTAGAGGAAAGTAGTATAAGAGTGAATCAATATCAACAGTCCCTAGTGCACAAGCTGAAACTATCCTTCCCATCTGACACCGCTAGCGGCAGAGGATGTAGTTCTGTTGGCCAACTAGCGGGGGAGAGGAGGGGAGCAGGCAGCTTGTCAAGCACTGGAAGGGCAACACTCTCCAAGGACTTTGCAAGTTTTATGACACCCCAGCAAGACTATGTCACCCGTCCCCCAGTAGGGGGGAGCTGTTCAGAAAGATGGTGAGGGAGTACATAGGTGACCATACCAACATCCTGCGTGATCACTCTGCTCCATACAACTACTGGGTTGCACAGCTGGACACATTGCCCGAACTGGCGCTATACGCCTTGAAGGTGCAGGCCTGCCCTGCCGCTAGCGTGTTGTCAGAGCGGGTCTTCAGTACAGCTGGTGGCATCATCACTGATAAGCGTACACACCTGTCAACTGACAGACTGACTATTATTGAAATGAATAAAGCCTGGATTTCACCGGAATGCAAATCTCCAGTGGGGGAAAGCAGCTCAACATGAAGATTCTTTATGTATCCTCTCCTCCTCCTCCTCCTTCTCTTCATACACAAACGCTGAGCCAACAGGCAATGTTTCTGAGGGCCAACTGGCGCTCTATACAAACAATGTTTACGGAGGGCCATCTATAGGCCCTCTCTCCAATAAATTTTTTAGTAGCGTCAACTACAGACACTCAAAAACAATTTTACAGGAGGGTCAACTACAGACACTCCAAAAACAATTTTACAGGAGGGTCAACTTCAGACACTCCAAAACAAATTTTTGGGAGGCTCACCTACACCATTTGACTGCAATCTCAGTCTGACCAAGGCATTGGTGGTGTCACCGCCATGCTGCGTCAGTGTAAAATTTTATGTGCTTCACCTGCTACCGCAACTAACTTGGTCACTTGTTGGTGTCAACACTAGAGTGCGGCTACTATACCGCTCATGACAGAATTGTTCACTGCACTGTAGTATATATAACTGAGAGAAAAAAGGAATTTTTAGACTGCGGCTAGTGTATCGCACACCTCACAATTGTTCACTGCACTGTAGTTTATATAACTGAGAATAAAAACGTATTCTCTAGACTGCGGCTAGTGTTCCGCACACCTGACAATTGTTCACTGGACTGTAGTTTATGTAATTGAGTGAAAAAAATTATTCTCTAGACTGCGGCTAGTGTATCGAACACCTCACAATTGTTCACTGGACTGTAGTTTATATAACTGAGAATAAAAATGTATTCTCTAGACTGCGGCTAGTGTACCGCACACCTCACAATTGTTCACTGGACTGTAGTTTATGGAATTGAGTGAAAAAAATTATTCTCTAGACTGTGGCTAGTGTATCGCACACCTCACAATTGTTCACTGAACTGTAGTTTATATAACTGAGAATAAAAACGTATTCTCTAGACTGCGGCTAGTGTACCGCACACCTCACAATTGTTCACTGGACTGCAGTTTATGTAATTGAGTGAAAAAAATTATTCTCTAGACTGCGGCTAGTGTATCGCACACCTCACAATTGTTCACTGGACTGTAGTTTATATAGCTGAGAATAAAAACGTATTCTCTAGACTGGCTAGTGTACCGCACACCTCACAATTGTTCACTGGACTGTAGTTTATGTAATTGAGTGAAAAAAATTATTCTCTAGACTACGGCTAGTGTATCGCACACCTCACAATTGTTCACTGGACTGTAGTTTATATAACTGAGAATAAAAACGTATTCTCTAGACTGCGGCTAGTGTACCGCACACCTGACAATTGTTCACTGGACTGTAGTTTATGTAATTGAGTGAAAAAAATTATTCTCTAGACTGCGGCTAGTGTATCGCACACCTCACTATTGTTCACTGGACTGTAGTTTATATAACTGAGAATAAAAACGTATTCTCTAAACTGCGGCTAGTGTACCACACACCTGACAATTGTTCACTGGACTGTAGTTTATGTAATTGAGTGAAAAAAAATATTCTCTAGACTGCGGGTAGTGTAACACACACCTCACAATTGTTCACTGGACTGTAGTTTATATAACTGAGAATAAAAACGTATTCTCTAGACTGCGTCTAGTGTACCGCACACCTCACAATTGTTCACTGGACTGTAGTTTATATAACTGAGTTAAAAAAGTTATTCACTAGACTGCTGCTAGTGTATCGCACACCTCACAATTGTTCACTGGACTGTAGTTTATATAGTCACAGAAATGCTGGAACTTAAAACTTCACTTTTAATAATCCGATTAAAACCTGATAGTAAATACAAAAAATGTAAACTAAGCGTACTAACGTACGAAAAAACCAGGATTCTCGCAAATCTAATACATATATGCAATAAAAAGGGGAGAGGATGGTAAATATAATCACACCAGGACATGAGGGTAGGAAGAGGTGTCCCTGTTAAAACACCAAATACTATCCCTCAATCCAGGGGAGTCCCCTAATGGTGGAGACCCCCTAGTCCCGTGCCTAGTCTATCTCTCCCTAGATCTCCCTATTAGAAGAAGACAATCAGGAACCCAACGCGTTTCCCCTCAAAGAGGTTCATCAGGGGTTGGTGGATTAGAATGATAGATATAGGAAGGAGGTATATACCCACAAATGAGATTACTGACAGACAGGATAAATCACAGAAACCAGGAAACAGCTGACAAATAGATGAATAGATGACACAAGATGCGATAAGTATCTATATTAAACAAAGCACCAAAAACTGTTCCCCACAAGAATGCAGATATGTCCATCAGGACTAATTTAGATAAGCTGGACATGGTCCCTAAGGACCCCTTACGTGACCCAAGATGTATAGCCAGAAGATGCTGAAGGCTGGGTAGATAGAGGTCAGTCACTGGAAGGCGTGGTGGAGACTCATCACCACGGTCTATCGAAAACCCACCTCCACTAATAGTCTCCTCCATTGGTCCAGTCATCACCCACTCCCTCAAAAGAAAGGGATCCCTAAAGGTCAGTATCTTCGGATACAGAGAAATTGTTCTGACCTAGAGGGGTTTCATAACGAGGCCAGAGGTTTACGGTCCCGATTTAGGCAACGAGGATACCCTGACACCGTTTTGACTGAAGCATTCAAATATGCACTTAGTCGCGACCGTAACACCCTTCTTATTCCTAAAAGACATGAGCATCAAAGGCGGGAACCTATTAGAATTATTTCCACCTTTGATGACCAAAATCAAGCGATCACACAGATTCTGAATAAATACTGTCCGGTTCTATTGATGGACCCGGACCTTGGGGATGCTATCAATGAGAGACCTAGCGTTACCTTTAGAAAAGGGAGGTCCCTCCATGATCGTCTAGTGCACAGTCATTATACTGGTCCTAAATCATTGGGTACGTGGCTGGATAGGAGACCTCTCGGCATGTTTAAGTGTGGTAGATGCAAAGCCTGTAGCTTTATTCATAAAACTAGGACTAATATCTGTTCTGTCACCGGTCGTGAATTTGCTATCCGTGACTTTGTTAATTGCCACACAAGAGGGGTGGTCTATCTATGTCAGTGCCCGTGTCCTAAAGACTATGTCGGCAAGACCCGCAGGGAATTGCTTCGAAGGGTCTTGGAACATGTGAACGACGTGACCAATAAACGTAACACCCCTGTGGCTGATCATGTCACTACAATACATGATGGCAAATCAGAAGTGCTTAAATTTTCTGTCTTGGAGGTTGTTCATGAGTCCCTAAGAAAAGGTGACTGGGACCAGCGCATCCTCCAAAAGGAATGCCAGTGGATTTATAGATTTAGGTCTCAGTCACCTCTGGGACTCAATGAACGTCTTACTTTTTCATGTTTTTTGTGATCCTCTTTATTGTTTGATAGCCTCATCACTTGAGCCCATGACTGTCTTAAGGTAGCCATAGTCACTGATGCGAGAAGCATTTGGTATATGACAGTCTTTATCTTTTGCATTATTCTATTTTAGCATTCTGGAAGAAGGTCCTGTTATCATTGGACTATCACCCTTCTTACCTATATTCATTATCTTATTTATTGTCTTCATCTTTATTGTCTCTAGGTCTCATTAATTGGCATATAAGTTACGTATATACAACTATTGTACCCTTTGAGGTATGATTGACAGGCCTTGTTTGTTTAGCTTACCTTTTATTTTACTTACTTTATTTACACACCATTTGGTGTCACCAGCTCAAATAGTTAGGTGCATATATGGTCTTTATATCTTTTCTGTATATGTGAGTTCTCCTTATCACATGACCGGCCTCACTGATCATGTGATTGTGATGGTGATACGCACATTTCTTTGTGCGTTCCAACATGAATATCCTCCGGCGCTACCTTCCGCTCATGTGATCTTCGATTGTCACGTGACCGCTTCCTCCGATCACGTGACCCACCATAGTGACACGCTGTATTCGGCGTGTGTTCCAACGAGCGGTAAACTGTAGCCCCTTATTTCCGATTAGTATTGTATTTAGGGCTTGTATCTTACAGGCGGCATTTACAGCCGCTTTCACATACTACGGTATCTCCACCACGCCTTCCAGTGACTGACCTCTATCTACCCAGCCTTCAGCATCTTTTGGCTATACATCTTGGGTCACGTAAGGGACCACGTCCAGCTTATCTAAATTAGTCCTGATGGACATATCTGCATTCTTGTGGGGAACAGTTTTTGGTGCTTTGTTTAATATAGATACTTATCGCATCTTGTGTCATCTATTCATCTATTTGTCAGCTGTTTCCTGGTTTCTGTGATTTATCCTGGCTGTCAGTAATCTCATTTGTGGGTATATACCTCCTTCCTATATCTATCATTCTAATCCACCAACCCCTAATGAACCTCTTTGAGGGGAAACGCGTTGGGTTCCTGATTGTCTTCTTCTAATAGGGAGATCTAGGGAGAGATAGACTAGGCACGGGACTAGGGGGTCTCCACCATTAGGGGACTCCCCTGGATTGAGGGATAGTATTAGGTGTTTTAACAGGGACACCTCTTCCTACCCTCATGTCCTGGTGTGATTATATTTACCATCCTCTCCCCTTTTTATTGCATATATGTATTAGATTTGTGAGAATCCTGGTTTTTTCGTACGGTAGTACGCTTAGTTTACATTTTTTGTATTTACTATCAGGTTTTAATCGGATTATTAAAAGTGAAGTTTTAAGTTCCAGCATTTCTGTGACTGTATTACTTATGCGGCTGGTCTTGGTATTTGATTTTGAATATCGTTCATACTGTGATATGGACTGTAGTTTATATAACTGAGTGAAAAAACGTATTCCCTAGACTGCACTACAGATCCCAGCAAGCCAAGGTACAGCAGCAGCAAAAATGAGTACTGAGAGGACTTTGGGCAATTTCATTGGGGTCTGTGCGGACCATGTGCTGTCCCCTTTCTGCCACCAGTCGTTGTGCACAGTGTGCAGCCAACATGGCGGTAGCTGCACTACAAGTCCCAGCCAGCAGCCGAGAGGAGGACAAAAAAAAATGTCGTTGTAGCCCTTAAAAGGAGCATTGGGTTCTTTGTGGATGATTCCTGCCTAACCACATTCTAATTTCACACCCTAACAGTGTGCAGCCAAGATGGCGGAAGCTGCACTACAAGTCCCAGCCAGCAGCCAGGAGTTAATGTCAGTGTAGAAGTGAGTCACAGGGTTGCCAACCGTCCAGAAATTTCTGGACAGTCCGTAAAGATAGGCAACTTTTTTCCTGTGTCCGTGAAAAAAAATAGCCGCGTCCGTGATTTTTTTGAGGCTGGTGGTACTTGACTAGATTATTTTGGTGGTAATTTTCATCATTTTACAGCTCACAGTAAGGGCTGGTAATGAATTCTTATCAGTGTATTGAACTGTAGCCCTGTATTGCTTATCATCTTTATCATTCATTATGGTTTTTCAATTTGTCCGTAAAAAGTGTTGGCTGTCCGTAATTTTCTGATAAATTTTCCATAAAAATGAGAAATTCTGGTTGGCAACCCTGGTGAGTCAGCTCATAGACAGGTCTGGGCCTGTAAGTTATCTGTAAATAAGAAAAAGCAGAGGGCAAGAGTAGACATCACATGACCACATTCCTGAGGGAGGGGTGAGTGAGGGAGATGACTGTGCTAGGGAGATCTCAGCCAGAGGCTGTTCCTGTCTGGGGGCAGAAGGAGATGGCAACATGAGCTGCAGACACAGGCTATCTACCTTTGAGATAGTACCTGGCCTAGGGACAGTAATGAAGAGCAAGAGCTGGAGTCCATCAGGCTAAGGAGGATATGCACACTCACCAGAGTATGAAAGGTACAGAGGAGAGATCCCATAGGGAGGTAGACAGACACATTCAGCCAGAGTCGAGAAGCAGCAGTGCATTGTTCCTGTATGTGTCTGTCCTTGCAAATAAACGCGCCTCTGTGGCTTGTCCCCCGTTATTCTGTGTCGCCTTGGTCTATCGTCCACGTTCTCTTGGCATAAACCGAACTCCACTGACTCGGTTACGCCACAGACAGCCAACCACTGTCTCCTTTGTTTGCAGTGGTGTCGAGAACAATAAATCTGCTACGGACTGGAACCGTATTGTCTTTAGTGACCAATCTAGGTTCCGTTCAGGATCCCATGATGGACCAGTTTCAATATGGAAGCCTGGTGATGAATGTTTCAATCCTGCCTTTGCTGTGGAGTGTCACACTTCCTTAACTGCTGGAGCCATATGACAGTTGGTCTCCTGGCCCACAGAAAGGGTTTCTCAGGAATGTCTGCACCAGATTGCAACATTTTCTAGGCCTTCCCAATCACCAACCTATGGGTGAGCAGGATCTACATGCCCAGCGGCAACATCTGTGGGTAAATGTTGTGCAGGATACAATAAGAAGCCTGTGTTCCTTCCTCCCCATCTGTATCTAATCTTGTATCCAGGCTAAAGGTGGCCCAGCAGAGTGCTAGATCCTCCTTTCAATTGTGCAGTTTTCTCCAATAAACATATACTTTTGCTACAATATTGTAATCACTTACAGTACCTAGATCATCATTACATTCACACAAATAACTCTTTATTTGAGTCCAACAATTCCTTCTTGTTGCATTTGTATTTTATTTTTATTTATTGTCAATGATTGTAATTCAAAGTGTGTTGCATTTTGCAAGTCACCCTCGATTCTTACCAGCACATACACAATAACTTTGCCTCTACATAATTTTGACGCTTCCTCCAGAGGCGCAGAGGGACTTAAGACCAACTTGGAAAAACACTGGTGTTAATAATGTCCCCCCATGTGTTTTATGTAATGTGTTTTTGTGTGTTTCAGTTGCTTTACTCACTTCCATACTGTTTCCACTATTTGTATTCACTTTAATCCTGAATTGAGAGATTAGGTCCATTCCCTTAGCTACTTTCTCCAGGAAGGGGCAAGCTTTAGAGCTACAAAACATGTATAACCAGCATAACCCCAATCTAGGGGTTTAAGATTTCTGAGTTTGAGATTCATGCCCATTTGGCTAAATTCATTATTTGACATTTACTTCTTTACCAGCATTATGGATTGAGCTGCTCTGTTCAGGCTGGACTGGAGAATCAGGATTATGTTATTAGCTACCTGCATCACCTCCATGGAATGAAATGATTTTCACACCTAGTGGACTCCATTGCTCATATGCTAAACCCTGTCCTGCGCAACCAGACAACTCTCAGGATGCCAAAATCCTCATGAATAAACCTTAACAGTCCATTGA
Organism: Rhinella marina; assembly: GCA_900303285.1. Taxonomy (NCBI): domain Eukaryota; kingdom Metazoa; phylum Chordata; class Amphibia; order Anura; family Bufonidae; genus Rhinella; species Rhinella marina. Next base: position 22,395 of record ONZH01006008.1, read on the forward strand.
CGGACTGTAGCACAGGTGACGAGCTAACAAATATCTCTACTGATATTATTCTGCATACATTACCATATGACTGCTACTCTTTAAACCCTGGAAAAGCAGAAACTTGGCTGGTGATGACTATTGAAATCGCATCTATTAACATTTTTTTCTATCACTATTCATTGGGCCTTCATTGGGTAATACTTTTTGATTTTTTTTTTGTGAGATAACTCCTTTAATAAAGCCTGTCTCTTTCTTATGGAAAGCAGAATGTGATCACTAGTGAATTTTATTTCTCTGCTGTGTGACATGGAGTTGGTGGGGTTCAGTCTGAACTAGTATAAAAGTGTAATTCTTGGTTTTGACAGATTTAAAATCCAACCTGTTGAATATATGGTTTCTCTGACAGTAATGAAACTTCAACATTACATTTCTTACTTGTCACATTAGTTCAATGTGAAGTGTTTCGTTATGTACTTCTACTAAAGTATGCAGTAATGTGTTTTCCTGCATTATAAAAGCTGCCCTTGTAGACTATGCGGGGGTTTAAAAGCCCCTATTAATGTTGGGAAAGTCACTGTAAATGTGTAATCAAATCCATATAGTGACTTTTTTAGTTTTTGATAGTTTTCAAAGTGTCTAGCCATCGATAATATCTTTAGTATATACACAATAACTGCAAAATACATTAAAAGTTTAGCTGGTTTAGATAAGTATTGTACTTTTATGAATGTCATAGTCAAAGGGGGGACCAAACTTAAATACTATGCGTATCTACAGCACGGATATGTGAAGTCTCCAGCACGACCATCACACTCCTTTTTTGCTCCAACAGAAGCATAATCAAGGTCTCCAGATATATTTAGGGCTCTGCATAAGGGCCTATTAGGTAAAGTGGATCACCGCCACCCTTAAAAGAGCTAGCAACTTCTTACTGTCTGGATTATATGGGACTCAGCTAATGAGTTCTCAGTAACTAGAGGATTTTTTAGAAAAACATAAAGGGGTGCTCTATGAGGAGCTATTGCGGAACAAGGGGCATATATATGTTTCCTGCACAGGAGCAAAACTTGAGGAAGTGGATGAAAATAAGCATAACACAGTGTGGTTCACTGTGACAGTTGTGGCCATGCAGGCTGGCTGCATGCTCTCTTGTGTACTGGCTTCAGGATGACTCCTGTGTATGCTGGTTTCTTGGGGCTGCGTGCTGGCTGCGGTGTTGTGTGTGTGAACTGTTGCCTGTGTTTGTGTCTCCCCACGTCCATATCTCTGTGGTTCCTGTGACCGGAGCCATGCAGGCTGGCTGCATGCACTTTGTGTACTGGCTGTGGGCATTCCCCTGTATGCCGGTTCTGTGATTCATGCTGGCTGTGGCCTTGAGTGTGAACAGGGTCTGAGTATGGATGCATTTGTGCTAGTATCACAGTGCAGTTCTGTCACTCCTTTTTGTTGTGTAAGATGGCTACCTGTAACCTTGTACTGGCTACAGTTATCCTGTAAATGTTGGTTGTCGTTTGGGGCAGTGTAACTGCTTCTGATCCTGTATGTTCCATGTATAGCCTGGCTGTGCTCTACTGCTTCTGATCCTGTCTGTTCCATGTATAGCCTGGCAGCGCCCAACTGCTTCTGATCCCGTCTGTTCCATGTATAGCCTGCAGTGCCTTACTGCTTCTGTTCCTGTCCTGTGTATGTTCTGCTTTTGTGATAGGGCTCCTGGTTCTCCGGAGGATAACTAGCCTGTGTGCAGCTTTTCCTGTGACCGCCATGCTTCCATTCTGCATGAGGTCCAGGCATCTGCTTGTGTGCTGGTTCCTATTTTTCTTGTCTCATCCATGTCCTAAGTTTTTTTTTGGCCTCCGGTCCTTCTGTTCTAGCCTGTTCTGCTGGTGCTTGCACCAGCATGGTTCTTTTCAGGTAGTGGCCAAATGTACCAGGACCATCCTGGAGGTGCGACCAGTGAGCCCTTGGCTAAGTTCATCCCTACCACCAGGGACTCTGTGAAGAATGGGGCTCACTGTTTTTTTCCCTCTGGGGTTTTCCTCTGGTCTACTGGTGCATTTGGTTCAGTGGTAGTAGTGCCTCCACTATTACCCTTGCCTGCTGTTCTGTTACTGTCATGTTCATTTATTACATGTGTAATAAAGTATTCTGTTGGTCCCTGGTCTGTAATCTGCCTGTGTCCTGTTTGCATGGCGTTCCGGAGGTCTTCCTGGGCCCCTGGAACGTGACAATACCATTAACTCTCAACTGAACTATCAACTGTTTGAGTCATTTGTTATTACTGTATTTGGGATTCTTTCCTTATATCCCACATTCTCTAATTCTGTTGATATTTCATTACTGTACATGGCTGCTTCGAGTTACAACCCAACTACATGGTATTGAGTAAAATTACAGACAAAAGGCACCAGAATTCAGTTCCAATTTTTGTTGAATGCTCGATTTAGGGGTCTCTCGTTGTAGATCCTTCTTACAAATAAAGACAAAATAGCATAGTATGTTGTGGTATTTTGTTGGATAAAATGGTGGAAACATGATGGACCAAGTTATAATGAGGAGATCTGTTGGGCATAGTTACTGTCTATCATCTGATAACAATAACCTTTATTTATAAAGCGTCACTATATTACGCAAGAATATACAATTCAGAAGGTTCATGTGCAAATCAAAAGACATCACAAAATGACAGGGTAATAAACAACTTAAACACTCAAGAGCATACAATCTATGAGGGAATGGGCGTGACAAACAAAGGTAAAGTTGTTTGTTTTACAATGCAGAACAACAGAAACATCATGATATTGCTTGGACATGACCAGACACAAGGACCATAAGGTATTTATTATTTAAAATATTATAGTTTACTTTAGAGTATAAATTGAGTATAAATATAGAGTATAAATTGTCAAATGCCCAGCTAATGCTGTTTTTTTTAATATGCCAATGACATTTTAATTAGAGATGAGCGAGAATGCTCGTCCGAGCTTGGTGCTCGTTCGAGCATTAGGGTACTCGTAAGTGCTCGATGCTCGGACGAGCATCTCGCCATGCTCAAGGAAATGGCATCTCCCGCCTTTTGAATTTTTGGCGGCTATAAACTCAGCCAATCACAAGCCAGGAGACTCTGCGTACCACACAGCATCACGTGGGGCCCTTACATGTCGATAGCGGGGTTGGCTGGCCTGATCAGGTGACCCTGGAATATACTAGTGACTGCCCGCGGTGCTCGGCTCAGTCGCTGCCTGGATGCCGTTAGGGACAGATCTGCAGTGTGATACAGGGAGAGTGTTAGGGTGTTCTACTAGATTTGTGTTAGGCAGGAGTGATTCTAAAAGAACCCAACAGCCCTTGTTAGGGCTACAAGACCCTTCTTTTTATCTGCTTGTGGCTGGGCTTGCTGGCACTAGTAGTGCAGCTACCGCCATATTTGCGGCAGTGTGGAACCATTATGTGTGTCACAGTTCAGCTGTCCAGTCACCACAAACCACAATCCATATTTTCTGTCTAGGTGACCCATACTGTACGTCGCGTAATCAAATACGGTCTTTTGCTCTCACTGATACAGCTACATTAGAAAAATCTCTGTGCGACATTTGTCTGGGTTGCAGTGAAAATAGCCACAGTCAGCAGGGGCTGAGTTTGCACTCTGATATATTCTGCACGTCACGTAAAAAAAAAGAACACAAAAAAAATTGTGTTTTTTTTTTTAATCTCAGTGATACAAATCCATTTCATACAGCTGTGTGGAACCATTCTGTGTGTCACAGTTCAGCTGTCCAGTCACCACAAACCACAATCCGTATTTTCTGTCTAGGTGACCCATACTGTACGTCACGTAATCAAATACGGTCTTTTGCTCTCACTGATACAGCTACACTAGAAAAATCTCTGTGCGACATTTGTCTGGGTTGCAGTGAAAATAGCCACAGTCAGCAGGGGCTGAGTTTGCTCTCTGATATATTCTGCTCGTCACGTAAAAAAAGAAAGAACACAAAAAAAAATTGTGTTATTTTTTTAATCTCAGTGATACAAATCCATTTCATACAGCCGTGTGGAACCATTCTGTGTGTCACAGTTCAGCTGTCCAGTCACCATAAACCACAATCCGTATTTTCTGTCTAGGTGACCCATACTGTACGTCACGTAATCAAATACGGTCTTTTGCTCTCACTGATACAGCTACATTAGAAAAATCTCTGTGTGACATTTGTCTGGGTTGCAGTGAAAATAGCCACAGTCAGTAGGGGCTGAGTTTGCTCTCTGATATATTCTGCTCATCACGTAAAAAAAAAAGAACACAAAAACAAATTGTGTTTTTTTTTTTAATCTCAGTGATACAAATCTATTTCATACAGCTGTGTGGAACCATTCTGTGTGTCACGGTTCAGCTGTCCAGTCACCACAAACCACAATCCGTATTTTCTGTCCAGGTGACCCATACTGTACGTCACGTAATCAAATACGGTCTTTTGCTCTCACTGATAAAACTTCATTAGAAAAACCTCTGTGCGACATTTGTCTGGGTTGCACTTAAGCAGACCAAGTCTGCCTAATCTAATAGTTTCAGTGTAATTGCTCCATACTGCACGGTACGTAATAAAATACGTAATTTTGCTCTAACTTATCCACCTATATATTAACTTGTTCAGATTGAACAAGTTTGTGGGTTTCAGTACAGCAGGCCCCCTTTTTTTTTGGTATATATAATACACTTATATACAGAAAATGTTGAACCCCAGTGCTAAGGGTTGAGGGCGTGGGCATTCAATTACTGGAGGGGGCAGAGGCTGTGGTCCTGGGCAGGGTGAGACAGTACCTGCTGATGAGGGAGCAGGGGAACGCCGCAGAGCTACAATCCCTAGCTTCATGTCTCAACTTACAGGGACACGTGGTAGAGGACTGTTGAAACCACAACAGTGCAAACAGCTGATGTCGTGGATTGTGGACAATGCTTCAAGTAATTTGTCCACCAGTCAGTCTTCCACGCAGTCCACCCACGTTACCCAAAGAAGCACTCCTCTGGCTCCTCCACCTCAATCCTCCTTCCCCCCAGTCTGCCCCCTCCCAGGAAAATTTGGAATGCGATCATGGCGCAGACCGATGTATGGCTGGCACCGCTGAACCTCAAGCCAGGCAAGTGTGACAACGGGCGTAATCTGGTGGCGGCTCTGCATATCGGCAGACTGACACATGTGCCATGCCTGGCCCATGTGTTCAATCTCATAGTTCAGCGGTTCCTTAAGACATACCCCAATCTGTCTGATTTGCTCACCAAGGTGCGCCGCATCTGTGCGCATTTCTGCAAGTCGACCACATATGCTGCCACTCTCAGGGCAGCGCAGCGCCGCCTACAACTGCCCGCTCACTGACTGTTGTGCGACGTGCCCACAAGATGGAATTCGACATTAAACATGTTATCCAGAGTTTACCAGCAGCGCAGAGCTATTGTAGACTGCCAGATGTCAACTTCCACCAGAACTGGTAGTCAGGTCAGTCAGCTTCCTCAAGTCTACAATGAGGAGTGGACGTGGATGTCTGATATCTGCCAGGTGTTGACCAACTTTGAGGAGTCAACACAGATGGTCAGAGGCGATGCCGCCATTATCAGCCTCACCATCCCGCTGCTTTGCCTGTTGAAAAATTCACTGCTCAGCATGAAGTCGGAAGCTTTGCGCTTGTCACAAGAGACGGTGGAGGAAGATACGTCGCTTGATAGCCAGAGCACCCTCCGGTCTGTTTCTCAGCGCGTATCGGAGGAGGGGGATGAGGATGAGGAGAAAGAGGAAGAGAATGTCGGCGAGACAGTAGAGGGTACCAAAGCTCAGTCTCAGGAGGAGGAGGAGGAAATGGAGAGTCAGGTCAGTGAGGAGAGGGAATTCTTGCGTGTTGGGACTCTGGCGCACATGGCAGACTTCATGTTAGGCTGCCTATCCCGTGACCCTCGCGTTAGAAGAATTTTTTCAAACACCGATTACTGGGTGTTAACTCCCCTGGACCCACGGTACAAGCAGAACCTTTCCACTCTCATCCCTGTAGAGGAAAGTAGTATGAGAGTGAATCAATATCAACAGGCCCTGGTGCACAAGCTGAAATAATCCTTCCCATCTGACACCGCTAGCGGCAAAGGGCGTGCTTCTGTGGGCCAAGTAGCGGTGGAGAGTAGGCAAGCAGGCAGCTTGTCCAGCACTGGCAGCCTAACATGAAGCACTGGCAGGGGAACGCTCTACAAGGCCTTTTCCAGTTTTATGTCACCCCAGCAAGACACTGTCACCTGTCCCCAGTCTCGGCAGAGTAGGTTTGAGCTGCTCCATACAACTACTGGGTTTCAAAGCTGGACACGTGGCCTGAACTGGCGCTGTACGCCTTGGAGGTGCTGGCCTGCCCTGCCGCTAGCGTGTTGTCAGAGCGGGTATTCAGTGCAGCTGGTGGCATCTTCACCGATAAGCGTACATGCCTGTCAACTGACAGCGATGACAGGCTGACAGTGCTAAACACTATGGAACCAAGGCCGTCTGTTCCCCTCATGCGGGTCCCACCACTGCTCCTTCCCCTGTGTCACTCGCTGCCTCTGCGAGTCAACCCCCAGCCCAGGAACTTGGCACGAGCGCCTCCCGCCGGAAAACCACCCCTTCGCCTCCAAGATCCTCCACACTGTCCACCAATGTGTCCCTGCACAACGTTCAGCTGTCATTACAGCAGACGTTGGAGCGCAAGCAGAAAAAAAGTTCAGCCCACGTACATGCACAGAAATGTATGGCACACCAGATGGTGTACCATAGATTCCTCTACAAATTTGACGTCTTCATCTATGAGCACCCAACTAAGGGGAGTGCAGATCTCAACTACCTTTATACACCTACATGCACAAGCCCTCAACGTCCACATAAAGGGCCACTCTAAATTTTTTATGTGCTCTACCTGCTAGTGTCGTGTAGCTCGGTCACTCTGACCGAGTCTGACCCTGGGGCCGCTCATGTACTGCCCACTTGGAGGATTGCGGGGCCTACCTCGGTCACGGTTTCTCAGACTTACTATGCCTCTTCCTCTAACCCAGTGGTTCTCAACTCCAGTCCTCGGGACCCACCTGCCAGTCAGGTTTTCAGGATTTCCTTAGTTTAGACCAGCTGATATAATTAGCGTCCATCCATCAGGACTTACCACAGGTATTCATTCTGTGGGATATTCCTAAATCCTGACTGGCAGGTGGGTCCCGAGGACTGGAGTTGAGAACCACTGCTCTAACCCCTCCTCCTCCTTATTTGAATTACCATCCGTGCTTCACCTCCTGCTACCTCAGTCTAACTCAGTCACTCTGTTGTCACCGCCATGCTGCGTCAGGCTAAATTTTTGGGTGGCTCACCTGCTACCTCATCTAACTTGGTCACTTGTTGGTGTCACCGCCATGCTGTGTCAGGCTTATGCCTGCATCGTGTGGCTGGGGATAGAAGAGCAGGGCCAGCATGGGCATGGGTGATGGACCTTCATTGCACCTAGTTGGGTGCTTCCCTAACATGTGATGGGCATGTGCCTCGCCTTTCTTGGTCTGGGTGAGCACAATTGCCATGAGGGTAACCACCAGGCTGTTGCAGGAGAATTTGGGGTAATAGTGGGATTAGGCAGCCTCAGAGGCATCCATGCATGCTGCCCCTGCTGTTTTCTGTCCATTTCCATGGTGTTTCCATCATTTTCTGATGTTTCCAGGTTTTCACCCAGCCTTCCCTAGGCAGAGCCTTGGTCCCCTGCAAATGGGGTTCGTTACTCGAAACAAGCACCCGAGCATCGGGAAAAGTTCGTCTCGAATAACGAGCACCCGAGAATTTTAGTGCTTCCCATTAATATTAGAACTAATGCTAGAAAATATCATAGTTTGGATGTTTTGACTTAAAATTGTTTCAGTTCAAGAACAAATGAGTCTGAGTTTACAGTAGATTGTGATTTTTAATTTTTTAGATGATTGAGACATTACAAAGGTGGAATGATGAAGACCAAAAGTCACAATGTTTTCATCAAGTAGACTGGAGAAGACCAGAGCTTCCCTTCAAAGAGATTTCCAGCTTACCAACTTTCTAAAGAAAGTAAAAACAACTAATATATTTTTCCCACTCAACTTTTTGTAGAATATGCATGACTTTTAGCCTTTAAATGTATGCTAGCTTCATTTCATTACATTCTGAGTCAGCCTGATTTGATGTGCCAAGCACTGACTCACTGCTTGCTCCTATTTTTCACCACAGCAGCTCTAGAGACATCTGATTTACATTTTATGATCTATTCGTTTGTCTTTGACCGTAGATATTCTGCCTTTTGCATCATAGTAACAGTATATGTTAATTGCATTATGCTGAAAATATTCAAGTTAACGTCTCAGGCATAATAAATATAGAAAGAAATGTAAGAAACATAGTTCATGGCGGGCTGTCATATTTCTTTTGGCATATTAGGTTACTAGAATAAAGGATACATAAAAAAGAAAAATGAGATGACCAGACAGTGTCCACATATTTTCACAATGAAGCCACACAGTAATGCCTTTTTCAGGCGTTGCAGGCAATTATTGTGAAAATACTCACATTACATGACATGCATCAGTATACAAATGTGCTAATGTTTTCCTCAGTTTCACAAATTCATGAAAATCACAAAAATCACCTCAAACACACAGCAAGAAATCTACCAGGCTTCAAGGGGGTACTCTGGCATACGTTGCACCTGTGACCTTGGAAGTGGCTGCCACACTCGCCACACACTAGACTAGCAAGGACTTAAACAATCCCCCTGTACACATCCACACCACCAATGCCCAGGTATAAACGCACAACATTCACAGGAATACACTGATTTAGGCATATCTCTAGCATACTGTCTTTCAGTGGTAACACAACAAAGCAGTGTGGGCACGGTTAGAGTGTGGGCACGGTTAGAGGAATGACTTATTAAATCTTTCCATATACAAAAAATTACAGTTCTACAAGTTACAAAAAGATAACATAAGGACAAACAGCATATAAAATAAGAGGGATAAAATAATGAATCTCCTACCAATTCAACAGGATCAATGCTGGGAGCACAGCTGAAATCTGATCAGTTCTAAATTAGATGTACCTCGGGGGTTCTGACCTTGTGTGGTTTACGGTATACCATTTTTAAAGGGGTCTTAGCTGCCCCCTGCACCGTCCTGTTAGTCATGTGTGGCTGGCAAAAGATGAAAAAGTTTTATGGCATAATTCTAATTTGAGGCACAACTTCTAGGTATCTCTTAGAAGGACATTATGCCCATCAAGTTATGCAGGATATTTTTCCAAAACCAGACACACAAATATGAAATATATTCCGCCAACATATAATTCGGTAGGTTTCCTGGGTCTGAAAATCCTGGCACTTGTGACCAAAAAATGTGCCTACATTCCCTAATCATAATACCATAAGTTATTTATTACAAAATATGAATTATGACAAGGCTGCATTTGAAGTATCTTTTGGGTCTATGGCTGATATGCTCTTTTCTCAAGCATTGGATGACTGCAAATGGGCTGTCTATGGCATTAGTTACTTCTATTGACTCCTCTGAGCTAGCTGAAAGAAAGGATAGTTTGGGGCTTTTTTCTGCAAGCGACTTTGATTGCGCCCTCCAGAGTACAACATTCTCAATCTTGTCTACCCTCGTTACGAGCCAGGTCATAGTGGTAATTCAGGAAGGACCATTCTTGAAATGTGATTAGCTACCTTTGTATGGGAATACACAATAGTGTCTGCTTTTGTGCAACAAAAATGTGGTACAAATATGATACACTGTTTCGTAACATGATTTATACACGTGATGTAACTCTTATAGGACGATTCCTAACGGCATGCATTAGGAAGTAGTAGGAACCTACGTTTCCATACTACTGAACTGGAAGGAGTTATGGTAATCTTTCTTTGCACCTACAATTACAGCAAACCAAACTCTATGATCTATGATCAAATTCACCTCTACATCTGCATGAATATAATAAAGATTTTGTTGCGGATTTGGTGAAGATTTTTATTCAGCAAATTTGCTCTGTGTGGTCATAGTATTTGGTATGTGTAATCAGAGTATCATGTAATATTAGTAATTACAGAAACTAAATTGTAAGTGTTGACATATTGCCATTCTTATAGATCACTTACATCCCACATTCAAAAACGTGGAGAAATCATGATGCAATTTCCAATAATAAAAATAAACTGAACCACTAGTTATTTACTTATTCATTTATCTATTTATTTCAAACTCGGACAACAAGGGAGCGTGGTTTACCGGGAAAGGGGCATGACCTGCCATAAAGAGGATGTGTCTTAAGATGCACACAAAATGTGACAAAATTTTGGTGTAAAGTAAGCCAACTAATAGGTGGTGTAAAGTTTGCCTACACAGTCTAATAGTGTATCAGACACTGTGACAAATCTGGTGCATTTTTTAGATTGTCTAGCCATATGTATGAAATAATTTTCACCCAGAAAGTGGAGTGTTTTTTACCAAATTTATGAATTTGTGACATTTGTATGCGGTTTGCGCCATGCCCGGCATTTTGCATTTACAAAGGGGCGCACAGATGTTTAGCCATATTTAACAATTGTGACTTTTTAAAAAGCTGCAATAATGCCACATTCACACGTCAGTGTTTTGGTCAGTGATTTCTATAAGTGATTTTGAGCCAAAACTAGGTGCGGCTTTAAACACAGAACAGGTCCAGATCTTTCCCTTACACCTAATGTCGGTGGAGGCTCCAATCCTGCCTGTTTTTGGCTCACAATCACTGATGGAAATCACTGACCAAAATAATGACATGTGAATGAGGCTTAAAAGTTGCAATGTGCTCTAACCCCCTGGTGCTGTGGAAACTAACAGCATACCTTAAACTGAAATTTTACTGTGAAAAAATAAACAAATAGCATTTCATCTAAAATTAGATTGTTTTGGGCGTGGCTGAGCAGCCTGAGCAGATGGACGCACATTGAAAGAGCTCCTGCACCAAGCGGCATACAAAGCGACGAACAGACCAATTGAATCCACCAAAAATATAGCAGAAGTGCTACACAACAGCTTAAGATGCCAAAAAGTAGGCGCACCAACCCCAAGCAAGGGAAACTTTATTTTTATTTTGATAAAGACACGGCAACAGGCACAGTCCTACTTCAAATATGTTACGCACCAGTGGAAGCATACAGTTCACAATGTAATTATGGCTTTTAACTTTGTATCTATTAATGTACGTAGACTGAATTGTCCACAAAAGAGAGCGTATTTATGGGCAGAAGCTGTTAAATTACAGGCTGACGTCCTGGCAGTTCAGGAAACTCATGTTATGGCTAGAGACGCCCATCGGGTCAAGCACGCCAGATTCCCTATAGTGATCCAATCATACTATCTAAAGTGTAAACATGAAGTTTCTGATCATTTGAATTCCATTTTGTATCTGTTCAGTTAAAGTGTTGATTTAAGACCTGTGAATGCAGGTGCACGGAGTAAGGTTTTCTCTACATATTTTCTCAAGGTTGTTTTGGGATTCTGACTCGCTGCGGACCTAGGAACTGGCTGCTCCAAGGTCTGCGGTGAGAGCAGATGAACAACACGTACACAGTGACAATTATACAGCACATGTGCTGGCTACGTTCCACTAGGGAATGGAGCTCTTTGTTTAATTGGTATATAGCTGTAACCCTTCAGGAAATAAGTCAGAAGCTCACCCTACGGGGGGATGCCTTGCGTAGGGACCGGTGTTTTCCCGATCGAGACTCTGACTGCTTTCGCTGAAAGGGCTTCCCAGCTGATGTCGCTGTCAGATGATGATAACTCAATCAGTGATGTATGTAACCTTTAGTCTGGATGTAGTGAGGACTCCAGATGAAGTGTTGATATAATTGTGTATTATTTTCTTTATCCTTTGTGTATAGATAAGTGCAAAAGAAGGACATCATATGACTATTATATTTAATAAAATGAGATTATAAACCTTCCTTTGAAGTGTAGCTGTAGTTCAGTTAAGAGTCTCTCTTTAAAGAGTATCCGAACCTGAAGTCTTGCTCTTATCAGCAAAACATATCATAAGAAAAAAAGAGGCGTAATACTTGCATTTAAAGATTCCCCTGCAGTCAAATTGATAAATGGCATGGTCGACCCCAATGGGAGATATATTATCCAGGTTTGTGAGCTTAACAATAGAGTTTTCACGATTGTTGCATTATATTCCCCAAATACTCATCAAATCAGATTTCTTCACCAACTCTTAGCTAAGGTCAAAAAGATCCAACAAGGTTATTTATTATTTTGTGGTGATTTCAACTCAGTTCCGGATGTATCATTAGATGCTACTTCTGATACTAGATCATCCTCTCAATCGCTAGGTCCTATTTTATTACAAGAAGACCTATATGATATTTGGCATATGCAACATGACATGGAGAGGGATTACACGTACTTCTCTCCATCTCATTCATCTCACTCGCGCATAGATCTCTTCATTGTCAGTAAATCACTTTTAACTGCTGCGACTAACTCCACAATTGATGTCATCAAATGGTCGGACCATGCCGCCATATCCTTAACTATAGCTGACTCTTTGACTGCTAAAGACACCATTTGGAAGTGTAATTCCTTTTTGCTCTCTAATCCCACATATAGGAAACCTTTGGAAGAGGATCTAAAAGAATATTTTTTGATAAACACTGGCTCTGTCTGTAGTCCACATAGTTTGTGGTGTGCATACAAAGCCTTCATTAGAGGCTTATTTATTCAAATGGGTTCTAGAGCAAAAAGAGATAGGGAAAAACAATTAGAACAGGTTATTTCACAGATCAGATCCATTGAATCCCTTAATAAACGCTCGCCAACTGCAGAACGAGCCATACAATTACGCTCACTTCGTATACAATTAAAGCAATGTTTTTAATCTAAATATGAATGTGCTCTACAACAAACCAAAGCCTGTTTCTATTCTCAAGACAACAAAGCAGGTAAACAATTAGCCTCTCGTATTAAAAAAAGAGCAGCCAAAGCTAGAATCCCTTATTTATCAGAACCAAAATCCAACTGTAGGATACTATACCCCAAAGATATTGCTAACAAATTCATGGAGTATTACGCCTCCCTATATAATTTAGACAAAGACTCCCAGACATAAAAAGCCTCACCCAACCAAATCCAAGAATTCCTTAATTCTATAAATCTCCCCTCCTTAACTCCCCAAGTAGCGCTTGGATTGCAGGAACCCCCACGGGAGAAGGAAATAGAAGACAAAATAAAATCCCTCCCACAACACAAAAGTCCAGGCCCTGATGGTCTGACCAATTTGTACTACAAATCATTCTCTGAGCTTTTAACACCTCATTTACATAAATCCTTGTCCTTAGCATTTCTTTAAGGTACATTACCTAAAGAGATGCTAGCTGCCACCATAGTAACCCTACCCAAACCTGGTAAAGCCCCTGATTGTTCACAAAATTTCAGACCCATCTCATTGTTAAATACCGATGCTAAGATCTGTGCCAAATTATTAGCTAATAGACTATCATCACTTTTACCATCTTTGATTCATGCAGATCAAACTGGATTTGTCAAAAGCCGCCAAATATCTGACAATACCCACAGAGTACTGAATATATTGGACTGTTAACAGGCAAAACATTCCATCCCTTATGGTTGCACTAGATGCAGAAAAGGCATTTGATTGCCTCAACTGGTCTTATGCATTCATGACTCTTGCTAAGATCAGAATCCCACAGTGATTTATTACAGCAATCAAAGCACAGTACTCTACCCCTTCCGCTAGGGTGTTTGTAAACGGGTCTATTTCTGATGAGTTTCTCATTACGAATGGCACCTGCCAAGGCTGCCCGCTCTCTCCATTAATATTCATTCTCTCACTGGAACCATTAGTTTAAGCTCTTAGATCCCAAATTAACATATTCGGTGTGAAAATAGGGTCAACTAGGTATTGCATCTCGCTTTACGCAGATGACATTCTGATGACATTAGAACAGCCCAAACAATCTCTGTCAGAAGCCCTGAATATCATACATAATTTTGGTCTAATCTCATTCTATAAAGTTAATGTATCAAAATCTCAGATAATGCCTTTACATGTATCCCCACAGGATATCATTCATTTAAAAACCCTATTTCAGTTTGACTGGCAACCCGATAAAATTCAATACCTAGGCATTACAGTCCCATCCACTATATCAAACCTATTTAAATATAACTACCTCCCTCTACTAGATAAGCTTAAACAAGAACTTTCCCAATATGCCTCCTTTGACATTTCATGGGTTGGCAGACTAGCCACATTTCAAATGATGGCTGTCCCTAAACTACTCTATATATTTAGAAACGTGCCCATTAAAGTACCACAACATTTTTTTAATCAAGCCCAACAACTACTCCATAAATTCCTTTGGGGTGAAAAAAGACCTAGAATCTCTTCTGCGATCTTACAAAGAAACAAAACAAAAGGAGGTATCAGTGTTCCCAATATAGCAGACTACTTCTTGGCCACTCAGGTTTCTCAGCTGAGGAGTTGGTGGAATGGGGATACAACCTCCCCCTGGTTACAAATTGAATCATTTCTTGCAAAAATGACTCATCTCAGAGCCCTTCTGATTTACTCCCTAACTACACAAATAGACACAGGACCTTCTTTACCATACTTTCTTAAAATCTCACTCACACACATTGGAAATCTTTCCACCATAATAGTCAACACACTAAGATTTCTCTACTTAAAGTAAGCCCGAGTGCCATACTAGATATGTTCTTACCAGACTCCTCATTCAAATCATGGAAGGATAGGGGGATACATATGTTAACTGATTTATTCAATGGGCCTCAGCTATACTCCTTTTCTGATATCAGAGAGAAATATGGCATCCCTAATCAAGACTTTTACAAATACCTACAAGTACCCCACTTTTTCCAATCAGAGGATACTTGTTCTAGCACAGTGAACACAACACTCTTAGAACTTTAGTCTTCCCACCCGAATACCTCATATAAATTGGGTATTAAACCCATATACCAGGCCCTCCATAGTAAAGATACTTTTGCTAAAACTACTCTCCTCATTTCATGGAATAAAGAACTAAACACTGTTATATCTCCTAGAGACTAGCAATACTCACTCAAATTTTTACAAAAACATTGTGTACACTCCATTATGAGGCTCTTATAAATACTGTTCTACGTTGGTACTTCACTCCAGACAGGCTTAGTCATATTTTCCCTGAAACATCCAACTTGTGCTGGAGGCTAGAGATGAGTGAATCTATTCGTCGATTTGTTGATTCGTATCGAATCTTGGAAATTTTCAGCTGCGAAGCGAATCTGAATATTAGGTGATTCGCTCCGTTAAGATTCAAAAATGTTCCTAAGGCTTTCTACGCACTCGCTACGTACTTGTCCATGCTAATGCTACATATAAGTTACTCTATACGCTGTTGCGTACGAATTCAAGTAATTAGCATCTTTTACTGTTAGTTCGTTATCCGTGGGCAAAAGCCCGGGAAGAAAGCGGTCACCTGACCTAGTGGGCAGGGCTTGCTCTGATAAGCTCAGGCTCAGTAAGCCAGTGACACATCACTTCTGCTGCGACTGCTGAGACAAGCAGAAGCACTGTGTGTGAAGTTCCTAAAGACTGAGACCTGTGTTGTTTAAATTGGGGTGTAATTGTTCAGGGAATCCATATTACACATCAGGGATACTGCAGGGCAAGTGCAGGGCCAGGTCAGGGCTACTAATTAATCAGGCAGGGAGAGAGAGACAGGGACAAAGACAAAGACCAGCTGCAGGGCCACAGAGTGAAGGGAAAAATATCTTGAATGGATAAGCAAAAGAGATCAAGTTCCAGCCAGACCTCGAGCTCTAAAAAAAAAAAAGCCACATAATAACGTATATTTTGTACGCAGATTCAACGAATATATTCGTTGAATATACGAATCTTATGAAAAGTTTGACGAATGTTCGGCGAATAAAATTTTGAATGATTCGCTCATCTCTACTGGAGACACTGTGGAGCTAAAGGTACTCTACTACATATTCTATGGAATTGCCCTAGACTTACCAAATTATGGAAATCTGTGTTTCTCTTGGTATCAGACTTTTGTGGGGTCTCTATCCCACCAAACTCATCATTAGCTCTTTTACTGATAGGAATAGACCAGATTCCCCCAAGGTATAGAGTTGTAATAGCCCACATTTTTATGGCAACTAAGTTATCCATCACCAAAATGTGGAAAAATTTGAACATTCCCAATATCTCAGACATTTTACAAAAGGTTTACAATACCTCCCAATACGAAAGATACTTTGCATATAAAGAAAATCGCTTCACCTCTTACGAAAGGTTTTGGAGTAGATGGCCCTCATTCATACTACACTACAAGAGAACAGGCCAAAAACTTAGCTAAGCTCTCCAGGTGTGCATACAACCCTAATAATAATGATTTTATTGTTTCCTCTATTGCCTCTGAGGTGTATATGACGATATAAGATAATAATATAGGACAAATTATATGGTATCATATCTCATGTGGACCATGGGACAATTCATGTGTACTACTTTACCTTGGTTTGATGTATGAATCTGGTTTTCTTTATTTTTCCCCCTTCTTGCATTCATGTTTGATTGTATCTTGTTTATAAAATGAGGTTATTTTGAGCAATAAATGACACCAACCTGATCTGTGATCAGGAAATGGGTACTGATTAGAGATGAGCGAGCACTAAAATGCTCGGGTGCTCGTTATTCGAATTGAATTTTTCCCGATGCTCGGGTGCTCGTTTCGAATAACGAACCCAATTGAAGTCAATGGGAGACTCGAGCATTTTTTGCAGGGGACCGGGGCTCTGCATAGGGAAAGTTGCGTGAAAACCTGGAAACCTCAGAAAATAATGGAAACACCACGGAAATGGACAGGAAACAGCAGGGGCAACATGCATGGATGCCTCTGAGGCTGCCTAATCATACCATTATGCCAAATTCTGGGCAACAGCCTGGTGGTGACCCTCAAGGCAATTGTGCTGACCCAGACCAAGATGGGCAAGGCACATGTGCTGGCACATGTTAGGAAAGCACCCAACTAGGTGCAACGAAGGTCCATCACCGCCTGCAGGTGACACCACTGCTCATGCTGGCACTGCTGTGCTATCCCCCGCCCCACGACACAGGCATAAGCCTGACACAACATGGTGACAGCGTAGTGACACCAACAAGTGACCAAGTTAGATTGAGTCAAAAAATGGGTAGCAGGTGAACCACCCAAAAATGTAAGCATGACACTTCATGGCGGTGAACTCATAGTGACCAAGTTAGACTCAGGTGGCAGGTGAAGCACCCAAAAATTTAGCCTGACACAGCATGGCAGTGACACCACCAATGCCTTGGTCAGACTGAGATTGCAGTCAAATGTCTGTAGGTGAGCCTCCCAAAAATTTGTTTTGGAGTGTCCGAAGTTGACCCTCCTAAAAATTTGTTTTGGAGTGTCTGTAGTTGACCCTCCTGTAAAATATTTTTTTTGTTTTTCCTGTTATTAGTTTATGTACAACCCATGGCTGGCATGGTGGGAATATATAGGTTTGCTTCACAGACGGTCCACTGCACCGTTACATTTTCTTCATCATTGCCAATTACTTTTTCACCAACTGTTGTCTGGCAATGATAAAGGGGAAGGTGAATCCACTGCCGAAGAAAAGTGTCATCCTCCTACAAGTCTCCACTTGTTCTCAATAGAAAAGGGGATGTTCTTGCCGTGGCCTTCCTCATAGTGGCCGCTTCTGTGGATGACAGAGGTGGTGTACCTACGGACAGCCTGACCAAACATGATGGCAGACGGGGAGACACTCCCTCATGTAAAATTGTTTTTTGAGTGTCTGTATTTGACGCTACTAAAAAAATTATTAGAGAGAGGGCCTGTAGGTGGCCCTCCGTAAACATTGTTTGTATAGAGCGCCAGTTGGCCCTCAGAAACATTGCCTGTTGGCTCAGCGTTTCTGTGCAAAGAGGAGGGGTTGGAGGAAGAGGCATAATAAGTCTGAGAAACCGTGACCGAGGTAGGCCCCGCAATCCTTGGTGTGGGCATTACATGAGTGGCCCCAGGGTCAGACTCGATCCCAGCCTTTACCAAGTTAACCCAAAGTGCCGTCAGGGAGATATAGTGTCCCTGCCCGGCAGCACTTGTCCACGTGTCCGTGGTTAGGTGGACCTCATCACTAACAGCGTTGGTCACGGCACGGATGATGTTGGGCTGGGATGGCACAACGGGAAAAATAGTGGCAGCTGGGGACCAAGTACCGAGGGACAGCCACCGCCATCAGGTTGCGGAAAGCCTCAGTCTCTACCAGTCTATAGGGCAGCATCTCCAGGCTCAACAATTTGGAGATGTGGACGTTTAGGGCTTGGGCATGTGGGTGGCTGGAATCGTATTTGCGCTTGCACTCAAATGTCTGCTGCAAAGACAGCTGAACGCTGCGCTGGGACACATTGGTGGAGGTTGTGGAGCATCGTGCAGGTGAATGGGTGGTTGTAGGGTGGGAGGCGCTCGTGCCAGGGTCATGGGCGGGGGGGTGGACTCACCGAGCCAGCATGTGACACAGGGGAAGGGGCAGTGGTGGGACCCGCAGGAGGTGAACGGCCTTGGTTCCAATGAGTCGGGTGTTTAGCACTCATATGCCTGCACATGCTGGTAGTGGTTAGGCTGATAGTGGTGGCTCCCCTGCTGATCTTGGTGTGACACAGGTTGCACACCACAGTCCGTCGGTCATCCTCAGTTTCTTTAAAAAACCTCCAGACTTCATCTACAGACTTCATCAACCAGACTTCATCAACATCTAGGCCTCGGCACGGGAACTTGACTCCGTGAAACAGTTGCTGATCTACCTGCTCTGGCCCTGCTTCTCCCTCTGGCCACCCCACTGCCTCTTCCAACCTGTTCTGGTGCTGCACTTTCCTCCACTTCAGAAGCACTGTCTTGAGTTGGATTACCAACCCAGCTCGGATCAGTCACCTCATCATCCACCAGGTCTTCCTCCGATTCCTCACTCTGCTCCCCCCTCGGACTTACTGCCCTGACAAAAACGTCACTGTCTGACAACCGTGTCTCATCATCATCATCATCATCCGACACCTCTTCACGCACTACTTGCACTAAGTCCACACTCTCATCACCCACAGACTGTGAAAGTTCTAAATTTTGGGCATCGGGACAGAGCAACTGCTCAGGTTGCTGTTGAGCAGTGGTTTGTGTCTCTGGGTAGGGTCCTGAAAAGAGTTCCTGTGAGTATGCCTGATCTGAATCCAAGACCTGAGTGAGGACTGTTTCTAACGGCAACGACTCCCACACCCCAACAAGGGGCAGGCTGGGGGGAAGGAGGTTGAGCTGGAGGAGACAGAGGTCTACTCCCTTGGCTAGCGTGGGTGGACTGCGTGGAAGACTGGGTGGTGGATAAATTACTGGACGCATTGTCCGCTATCCACGTCATCACATGTTCGCACTGTTGTGCTTTCAATAGTGGTGCACCACGTGACCCAGTAAGTTGCGAGATGAAGCTAGGGAGCGAAACTCTGCGGCGTTCCACTGCTCCCTCATCAGCATGTACAGTGTCACCCTGCTCAGGACCACGTCCTCTGCCCCCTACACTACTTGAACGCCCACGCCCACGTCCTTGACCCTTAGCCCTTGGGTTCAACACTTTGAATATTCACCAAACTGTCGAGTTAATATCTGAGGCCAAAACCGTATTCAGTAGACAGTAGAATTACTATCTGAGGCAAAAAAAATGTAGTCTTTAGACTCCAGCTATTGCACCGCAAACCACTCAATTTTGCACTGGACTGTAGTTTATATAACTGAGAATAAAAACGTATTCTCTAGACTGCGGCTAGTGTATCGCACACCTCACAATTGTTCACTAGACTGTAGTTTATATAATTGAGTGAAAAAAAATATTCTCTTGACTGTGGCTAGTGTATCGCACACCTCACAATTGTTCACTGGACTGTAGTTTATATAATTGAGTGCAAAAAAATTATTCTCTAGACTGCGGCTAGTGTATCGCACACCTCACAATTGTTCACTGGACTGTAGTTTATATAATTGAGTGAAAAAAATTATTCTCTAGACTGCGGCTAGTGTATCGCACACCTCACAATT
This sequence comes from Rhinella marina, assembly GCA_900303285.1. NCBI lineage: Eukaryota > Metazoa > Chordata > Amphibia > Anura > Bufonidae > Rhinella > Rhinella marina. Next base: position 42,540 of record ONZH01006008.1, read on the forward strand.
GTTCACTGGACTGTAGTTTATATAATTGAGTGAAAAAAAATATTTTCTAGACTGCGGCTAGTGTATCGCACACCTCACAATTGTTCACTGGACTGTAGTTTATATAATTGAGTGAAAAAACGTATTCTCTAGACTGCGGCTAGTGTATCACACACCTCACAATTGTTCACTGGACTGTAGTTTATATAATTGAGTGAAAAAAATTATTCTCTAGACTGCGACTAGTGTATTGCACACCTCACAATTGTTCACTGGACTGTATTTTATATAATTGGGTGAAAAAAACGTATTTTATAGACTGACGCTGCTGTACATCACATATCACAATTGTTCACTGGACTGTAGTTTATATAACTGAGTGACAAAACGTATTCCCTAGACTGCACTACAGATCCCAGCAAGCCAAGGTACAGCAACAGCAAAAATGAGTACTGAGAGAACTTGTACTGAGAGGAGAGGTCTGTGTGGACCATGTGCTATCCCCTTTCTGCCACCAGTGCACAGTGTGCAGCCAAGATGGCGGTAGCTGCACTACAAGTCCCAGCCAGCAGCCGAGAGGAGGACAAAAAAAAATGTCGTTGTAGCCCTTAGAAGGAGCATTGGGTTCTTTGTGGATGATTCCTGCCTAACCAGATTCTAATTTCATGCCCTAACAGTGTGCAGCCAAGATGGCGGTAGCTGCACTACAACTCCCAGCTAGCAGCCAGGAGGAGACCAAAAAAAAAACGTGCTTGTAGCCCTTAGAAGGGCTGTGAGTGATTCCTGCCTAACCAACAACTAAATTCAGGCCCTAACACTCTCCCTGACAGACAGCAGCTCTATCCCTAATCTCATGCAGACGGCGTATGACGCGAGCAGCGCGGGGCCAGTTTCTTATATTCCCAGGTCATCTGATCTGGCCAGCCAATCCCTGCTATCGACTTGTAGGGGCCCCACGTGATGCTAGGAGATACCAAAGACTCTCCTGCATGTTGATTGGCTGAAAAAAAGGCGGCTAACATGCAGGAAGAGGAAGTTGCCATTTCCTCGAGGATCGCGATATGCTCGTCTGAGTAGCGAGCATATACGAATACCCTAATGCTCGAACGAGCACCAAGCTCGGACGAGCATGTTCGCTCATCTGTAGTACTGATCTTATTGTATTCATGTAATTGCTTATATTAATGGTTCAAAAAATTTTTAAAAATCATTGAAACCTAATTAGATTGTTCTTGTCTATAATCATGACATAAATAACATTCTGACCCCATTTGTAGTAATCAATGCAAAAACGTAGGTAATTCCAAAGGGTTCACTTATTGATTTATTTTTGCTATATGCAGATGCACAGTTAAGTGCAAAGAAAGTGGGTTCAAACTTTGTGCACTTTTGCTCTTCCTAAAGAAAGGAATGAATGAAGCATGGAGCAAAGGTATCATTGCAGAAAAGAACCAGTCACCATGTTATAGAGCAGGAGGAGCTGAAAAGATTGATATCTAGTTTACGTGTATATCGAGTCAGTGGCTCATCCGAATCT